>JANHFX010020081.1:0-11189 GCA_027560015.1 Chloroceryle amazona
AAGTTGGCTAGAAATGTAGCCTGTCTTTTTGTGTTTTTCGGAGGGGTTGACTGTAATCTCGGCAATGGTGAGTGCTGGTCTGGCCATATGATGAGTTTAGTCTTGACACTATTTCCTGTGGCACCTGACACTCAAGCAGATCATCACCTTTGCCTTGGTTTTCTTCCTTTGTGCTTATTCAGCTGCTTTGTTGCATCTGTGGTGTAGTAATGCATGAGGATACCGCAATCAGTATTTTCTTCTGGTGTTCAGATACTTCACTGGTAATAAATGTATAGATAACCAAATTCATATTTTAAATAAGACCATTGGGAAAGTTCCTTTACCCCATCACCACTCCTTGCCACCTCAGTCATGGACATGTAGTACATGTTTTGAAGCAAAAGCTTTTGATCACTTGTATTCCCTTGCCAAGTTCTTGTGAGGCAGCACTTAGGGGCTGGGCTGCTTTGTAACTGGAACAAAGAAAGTGCATGTGCTTGCCACCAAAGTTTGAGATCACAAATAAGACTCACATGCAGAATGTAAAGCAAAGAAGCATTATCAGTGTCCTGACAGGTGGTGGTCTGACACTTTAAGTTCAGATGAGACTTCTAAGAAGGAATTTTTGTTTATATATAAAGTTTTTGGTGTATTTGAGGGTTTTCTAATGCATTTCATTTATAAGACACTTACTAATATTTCTAATGCTGTGATTTGTAATAGTTCTTAAATTAAAATATTTGTCTCCTCTAGCTAAATATGTATCTGTGAAGTTTAGAAAAGCTAAAATTAGAAGTTATTTTTTAAAAAGAAAAGGGGGGCAAACACCCTTCCTGAAATGCTGGCAGCTCCCCTCACTGCCTTTTTCTGATCTGTGAGGGCAGAGCTTTATCTGCCTTCTCTCTGCCTTGTTGTTAGATCACATGTGTCTGGTAAGGTATAATGATGGACAAATTAAAATGCCCCCTGAGTGAAATTCCAATAGTCTATGAAAAACTGCCACTTTGAACTCCTGTCAACAGTGCAACAGTAGAGGTAAAAATCGCAAAGTCATTCTCAGCTCATTGTCATGCATGTAATTTTAATAATTGTTGATTTCAGAGGCAGCTGCCTCTTTTCTTTGTTTTCCTCAGTTACCTCTTCCCTTCTTACTATGTCTTTGAGAGCTCCAACTTCTTTTCTACAGCTGATCCTTTTGAAAAATAACAGGGGTTTATACTTTGTTTTATTATGTATACAAATGTATAATATCAGCTAGTTATTGTTTATTTTTTTTGTTTTGTATCAGCATTTCTGCCACAGCTGTAAGACTAGGGAGAAGAAAACAAAACCAAAACAAAACTCATAAAACAAAACTGACAATAAACAAAACCCCAAAACCCCAACCAAACCAAAAACACTGGTGCTGTTTAAAGAAAGGGAAGATGCCCTAGTGGTGAGATTGCTTGATCATGCAAAGGATATTATTAGCAGATCACTTGGTATTGTGGCAGCAATCCAGGGATTCACTGATACAGATTTACAAATAACTGGCTAAATGCTGCTATTGCATAGTGAGGTAGCACTGAGGAGTAAGGGGCAACCTCACTGAACTGAATTGCCTTGAAATGTGATGTTTTCATCCTCTGCTGTTCACTGTTCTGTGGGTGGATAGAGGTCTCCAAAATTCAAGTGAAAGCTAGTATCTACTTAGGGCTTGGGTAAGGAAAACACCATTTGCCTCTGTCTACTGTAGAAGGTCATTATAAATGCAGCATGAAATGAAGTGCAGAGTGAGGAAAAAGTGTGTGTGGGGCTGAAAGTGTGTCACCTTGGTTTTGCCAAAGTACCGGGCTGTGTAAACAAGTGTAATTTAGTTTAAATGATGCTTGTTGTTAGGCTGTATTTATTTGTTGTAGTTTTGGGTGGATTTTTTTTTTATTCTTTTTGTTCAATTTTAAAAACTGCCTGTTGCTAAATGGATCTTAGTATAGTAAGCTGTTAGTGTAATTTCTGCCTGTTGGCAAATTTGGCTAGCACAACACTGGATAGTTTTGCTGCCAGTTGGGTTTCCTTAAATGAATGTTTAGCATACAGACTACAGCATGCGTTGGTGAAGTTCTGAAACTGAAGACATTACGCCTTCAAAGGCGTCTTGAGTCAGCATGATTTTTTTTTTCAATGCTTCCCATAAGCCACTAACACTTCCACTGAATGTGTACACAATTTTATTTATTTAAAACCTGTGCTTCTCATAAAAAGGAACGTGTGCATAATGAATACAGAATTTGTTGTGGAGGTTAACTGTGACTAATGGATTTACTGGATGACTAAAAGTTAGCATTTGCTGTAGTGATCAGATAACTGTAGTTTGTAGGCTTTCTGTATTAATGATGATAATAGTCTAGGCTAGGAAGTAATTGATATAAGTTGGAAATAATTTCAAACATCTAGCCTTTTGGCTTGAGATTACTTTTTTTTTGTTGTGTGACTATAAGTGGCATTTAAGTCTGGCTTTTAGACAAAATGGTAAAGCAGTTTGCGTAAGTTTTCTTTATTATAATAGAAAAAAATGTTAATCACATGGTCTTATCTTTCCCTGGTTATTTTTAAACTAACACATTGCATTAAGAATTCTTTTTGTTCATAAACTGGAAGTGATTGGCAATTTTGAAGTACTGTGATCTCTTTCACATAAATGATTTAACATGCTTTAATTTCTTAGCTACTAGATGCACCTAAATGTGAGAGGTTACTCAGTTTGACTCTACCTTTCTGAATTGTTAGGTAGGATAAGAAATCCAGCATCATGGAGGCTTGCCTTGGTGTACCTTGCTTTTTCATTGCCTCAGTCCAGTACCTAGCCAGCAAGATACTGAAAGACATTTACCAGTACCTAGCATAGTGTGGGGGTGAGGGGAGTATGAAGTTTCTTACTCAGGTGAGTTGTCCTCAGAATTATACATGCACTACTTTCATTAGGGTACCTTAGATTCAAACCTGATACAAAAATTGTTCCTGAAAGTGGTGCATCTCTGCTTGTATTTATTTTGCAACCAAACAGAAGTCCCACACTTGTGAGTTTTAGGGACAGCCCATGGTAATAAGAAAAACTAATATAACTAGAAAGCTTCACTGAACTATCCTGAACATAAAATGTAGACCTAATAAAGTATCTTGGTAGGATTGGACAACAAGCTTATTTTATGTTAGTCTTCAGCTTCATGTCATAGAACTGTTGGTGAATATTTGTAATGAGAAGTAGTGCCATCTTTGCTGCATGGTAGATGGTATGCTTACAAAGTCTCTCACTGTTTATCTGATGAGATTTATACTTGTGTTGCAACTTTATATGGGTCAAATATATAATTTAATGGTGAGGAGTACTATGCTTTCAAAACAGAAAATTAATTGAAATATTTGAAGATATATTTCCAGATAGCAGAATTAATTGCTGAGTTTTCTGTATGCTTGCTCAGAGTGGATGCACGTGGATGTTACTGTTAATGTGAAAGCAATTCCTATTGAAATTGCAAATCTTTGTGGCTAGCTGCGCATATAAAGAGAAGGACAAATGCAGTTCTTTAAAAGATGCTTCAAGGACATAAATGTTAAAAAATTATCATAAGGAGATGAGCAATTCTGGAAATGCTTCACAGAGATAGGATACTGTAATCTATTTGGAGGAACATTAAATGGTTACTAAGAATTGTATTTCATTGATGTTTCCTGAGACAGACAAAGTAGACATGTTTCTTTTCTATTACCCATGGACAGAGACACTGGTTTGTTTTTTCTGCTTAAAGCTTACCAGAAGAATCTGGCAGCATACAGAGGCAAGATGTTGAATCACAAGAGGGATTGGCATTCATGGGTGAAGGATGACATAACTGAAGAAAAAAAAAAGAGTTACAAAAAAGAGTTCCGGGTTTCTTGCTGTTATTTTACAGAGCTATGCAGAAATAAAGTGTGTCTATCATAGCAAAAGATGACTGAAAAGAGAGAAGTACCAGACTACTACAGGATTTCCTGTGCTTGACTAGAAAATGAGTGGCAGGGATCAAGAGCTAAGAACCTGTTCATTATCAGTTTCCATGTCCTTAACGGTTGATGAATATTGCAGAATTAAGAATGGAAGCATCCTTGTTCTAGTGACACACTGTTAATCTGAGGCAAAATAAAAAATACAGCAAAAGGAAGGATGCCAGGGTCGGAAAGTCTTAATGCTGCATTAACACAAAGTATCTGGGTCATTTAAGTTTAACAGGTGATTGTTAATGTGGTGGTGGCAGTTTTAAATGTTTTGGAATTTTTCTATGCAGTAAGATGAGCCAAGATTATGTCAAGTATATTTTGGCATGAAAAGCCATGCAAGATGTGAACATGAAGTGATGATTTAATGATATCTTTGAGCTGTAAACTGTGACTTTTGATACTGTAGCTTGAGTATAGCTTTTGATCTTGGCTGGAAGAAAGCCTTCCAGGGAGACAGTGGGTTCCAGCCCCTACAGGACTGTGTTGAAGGCTTGAGTTTATTTTGTGCTGAGCATGCATGGCAGTTCACATCAGCACGGAGCTCAGTGCCACATATATATTGGAACAGTTTCATGAATAGTTCAGAACCAAGCCCAAGATACATAATTTCTGGAATTCAAAACTTTTTTTTTAATAAAAGAAGTTTGAAATAATAGTGAGAAGATACCTTTTCCCTACATGCAGCATTTTAGGTTATCCTCAAAGTACCCAGACAGTAACATGGTGATGGTGTTATTCTTGTAATGTAACATTGTTATCTTTGTGTAACACCAAATGTAGCACTTTTTTTTTTTCCTTTTTTAATTCAGAACTGAGCTGTCTTCACAGGGTATAAAATCTGTAATAATTTCACTGAAGTAGTGTTAATTTAGTCTATTCCAGGATAAATTAAAGCATATGCTCACCTGAGGTGATAAAATATGTTAAGTTTCTGTCAATTCTAGAAAACTATATGTACAGGTAGGGAAAAAAGTGAGGTTGCCAAAACAAGACTGAGCCAGGAGGAGAAGAACATGAGTCAGAGAGTGTGAATCAACATTGCTCCCTGAACTTTTGGTCAGTCTGATAACTTGCTGTAGAAATTGGTTTGTGATGTGTTGGGAAGAGAGGAGGAAATGTGCTTTTTTCTGAGCCTCTGAATAAAAAATATTCCTTCACTGCCAGTGCAGATAGCTGATTTGCTTCTGAGTCAGTATGTTCCTTTTTTCTGACTGTTCTGGAATAAATTTATGAATCTGAGTTGGAGTGATTCCTTCTGGTTATGTTCTTCTGCTGTAGGATATAGGAAAACATTAGAAAATTTATGTGAGGAGTGATTAAACAGTAGTGAAACTCATTGGTACAGGATATGATTCACTTATCAGAAATAAGTCTGAGAAAACTGTTTTCCTGAGTTTTATATCTGAAGCAGAATAGTTTCATAAGCTTGCTTGATGTAAGAAACAGTAAATGTATTGACGTAAGGAATACTGTTTGCATTGTCTGCAGGCTTTGGTCAGCAGCAGTATGGGAGCTAGCCTGGAACACAGGAAAAGAATGTGATAGCAGCATGCTGGGGAGACCTGCTGTGAACCCATTTAATAGGAAAAGATAGTCCTGACACTGTGCCAAGGCTGTGTTATTTTAAGGACCCTTTTTATGGAATTGTTTAAAGAATATTAACACATACCCTGGTGATGCTGGTGTTGGTGGTATGGTGGCATTTGGGAGCCTGATGGCTTAACAGTGATCTCTTGTAACATCTAAACAGCCATCCTGTCCATGACTATGTTATACAAAATAAAGATTACATTTTTCAAGGTCACTGTTGGATCTTGTGTACCACATTAGGGGTGCACAAAGTAAAAGGCCACACCTGTCTGGACAAGTGGACAGAACAGGTGACCCTAAACTGACCAACGAGCTATTCCATTGCATATATGTCCTATTTGGTATAAAGCAGAGGGATCATGAGGGCCAAGTTCTCTTCTTCAGTGGCTGACATCCAAGGAGGACTCTGTTCTGCTTTTGATGCCAGCCTGGGCTTTCCTGAATCCAGTTCCAGAATCCAACTTATGAACCTGGTTCCCATCTGACGCTGAGTCCAGTCTGGGACTCCCCCAGTGGGTGCTCCACAGCATCAGTGGTCATGAAATTGCCAAGAGATGGGTTGGGTTCTATATTGCTTTTGCATATATTTGTATATAATCCATTTTATTTTTATTATTTTCATTAAAGCTATTCTAGTTTCCTTTTCTAATTGCTAGGTCTCTCTCCCTTATTCCCTTTCTTTCCACCTTGGGGAAGGGTGATGTCTTCATGGAGAGTGTCTGTAGTTTGTCTAGTGGCCATACCAGCTGTAACCCTTGACAGCAGGATAAGAAGTGTGTAGATTTACAGCATAAAAATACAGAAAATGTGTTTCTTTTCACAGGGGCCTAGTGAAGCAGTGGAAATAGGACATTGCCCTTACATGTTAAACCTTGCATTCAGAAAAATGCTGCAGTGGTGGGGTATTGAAATATTTGAATCTATATTTGTTGCTACTTTTCATATGAAGTAGTAGGAAACTTTTTTACTCTTTCTATACTGAACCCAAATATTTTACAATTAAGTGAATAAAGTAGTGATCAGTTGTTAAATTACCCTCCTTCATGAATAATCCACCTTCCCTTGCTTTCTTTTATGAACTGTGATAATATATCTCTTGTTTGTGGTTCTCTTCCTTCTCATACTTTGTAGTTCCTCTATACTCTGTGTAGCAGGTCATCATCTGGTGTTGTGTTTTTCTATTTCAGTACTTCATGAAATTCTTGGACCACCTCAAAGTTAGCAATATGCTGTGAGGGGGTAGGACCTGAAGGTCCGTCTGTCTGCTGCAATTTTGAGGATCCTCCTCTTCCTCCCCTACCTTGATGTGGGCAATAATATTTGTATTGAAAGACACTGGAAGCAGGGCACTGCTTCAGTGCTAGTTAGAAAATTGTTCTGGTGCATAAGTACAAGAGAGTAGAAGCTCACTCTTGCCATCTAGTAGGTCTCAACTTGGCTGGATTTATTTTTTTTTAATAATTGATGCAAATTAGTATTTGTGAAAGAAACACCACCCCTTTTTTTTCCTCCTTTTTGAGGAATTATTTGAAAGAAACTAGACGTTTTTCCTATCAGGAAAGGCAGAGCAAGTGGAATAGATGATCTATCCAGACATGGACTCAGTGCTATGTAATATTCTAAAAAGCAGTTGTGAAATGAGGCTATAGAAGCATGGGAATACACAGTGGTGGTGATGGCATGTTATTGAGGGACTCAAATCCTGGCTTGTGTACCAGGAAAAACAAAAACAAAAACAAAACTAAACCAGCCTCTAACTGAATATTAGTTCTTTGAAAATTATTTGTTAGCAGATGGTATTCATGGAATTAAATAATAAAATGGAGTGTTTTACAAAACTTTTGGTCATTATAAATGAGTCTATTTCTTAACTGTTCTTTGGAGGGCACCCTTACATTTCTATACCACTTGTATAAATATTTTAATTGGGACAGATTTGTTTACATATTCAGGGTCTGAATACATTAAAATACAATTGCTTTATTTATATTTGTTTCAATAAACATTTCAATTCTGCTTTACTGAGTAGGAAGTGCAGGATCTTAAGCATTCTTTCTAATGATTGTTTAATGTGAAACCTTTAACCAGTTGAGCAGATTTAGTGTGAAGTGCTAAATCCTTTTTTTTGCCAAATAGGTGGAATGCTTCATAATCTAGAGTCTGTAGTTGTATTGATCTAGGCTTTGTCAAGAGCTTTACTTGGGGTGAAGAGGTGTTACAAGCAGAGGCTTTGGCAAGAACCTAAACTAAATGCTGCTTAGCCAGGTTATTTTGTTTCCTGGATTTGGAAGTTAGAATGTGCAAAATACAGAATGAGTTTGCAGTTGGCCTTGACAGGTTGGGATTTTTTTCCCTAAAGTGAAGTATAGAGGTATGAATTTGCAATGTGGTGATACTCTGAATGTCTCCTACATGACCGCCTTCATCTGTAGGTTTATTTTCCAGGAAGGACTCCCTGGAAGGTCTCCTTGTGTTAGAATTGCAAGGCAATTTGCATTTTGGCGTGTAAATCTGTGCAAGATATGAAGTGGTGATTTGCATTTGCAGTTTAATGGGTGATGTTCTGGTTTTTCAAAGATTATTCCAATTCATTCTGAGAAGTGTAAAATCCCCTGTTAATTTCAGTGTGAGGAGCATTGTAAAGATAAAAAGCAGTGTCCACTGAAACATGAAGAAGGAAGTTCTTAAACCCTAGGTGACTTACAGCAGATTGCTGCTCTCTGATTAGAATTCCTTTGCTTGATGTACTACTTTCCTTTTTCCCCTTATCAAGGGGGAGACAAATAGCAAAAATTGATTGGGGTGTTTGAGAGAGGAGAAATCAAAATCAATGAGATAAGCAAACTGTATTAAAAGGGGAAACCAACACCTGTGCATGATCCTGTTGAATTCATATTGAAGATTGTGTTTCCCCTCTCAATTTTTTATTTAGAGGTGTGCTTCAGAAGCTTTCTTTTGACATAGTATATGTAGTGGGGGAAATTTCAAAAAACAAACGTGGATTTACTTATACTTCTGTCACTGAGTAGCCTTGATTATCAACTGTCTTGCAAAGATGAATCATGCAGGATTACAGAGAAAATGAATCAAACAAACAAAAAAACCCACCTACAAACAAACCCCCACCAAATAACAACCACCCAACCAAAAAAAGCAACAAATTAAATCCCACTTTTTTACAATTCAATCGTAACACTCAGTTAAAGTAAGCTCAGAATTAGTGCATTTATATTTAAATATGCAATGTAAAGTGTTCAGTATACATTCAGTACAGCTTAAGCCTTTGGTACCTGTACCTACTTCCTATACAGTAGGGCAAATGTGAGCCATGTTGCAATGCTCATTCCTCAGCCCCATACCTAGGACTAGATACTGGAATGAAAGCTGGGGTGTGATGGGTTGGCAGGAATGCACATGGGAAAGAGGTGGCTGCTTTGCTGGTAAGACTTGCTCTAGTTGATTGGATTGCCACAGTGCCCCTTCTCTACTGGTGACAGTGGTACTTCTGATGGATGGTTGAAGAACAGGGCTGTAGGCTGCATTGAGAATATGACTGTTCCTGCAGTGTCTCCACAGCCAAAGGACACAAAAACTTAGTGAGTGCCTAACAGTAACAGTTGAAGCAGAGCTGTGAGTGCTTCAGTTTTTAAGAACTGTACATTTTTGGTATATGAAATTCCATAAAGATGAGATTTGTGTAGGTAATCAAGTTGAATCCCAGTACGGGAGAAAATAAAGGTATTTTAAATTGTTGATAAGTCTGATGGTAAACCGGATTTTGACTGTTAACCAATTTACGACTTCATTGTGAAGGGCAGGATTTGCCACATGGTATCTTCAGTAGTAAATGCCCTAGTAGTTGGCAAACACTTAGAGATTTTATTTTTCTATAGAAGGTGAATGTATTGCCACTAAAAAATGTCTGAAAATAAAGCTGAAAAAGCGTTTTGGGATGTCCTTCAGCCTTATCCCAATTTTCTACCCCAGAAGCGATAAAAAAAGTCAATATTTTTAAAACTTTTGGGTGATGTAGAGAGGAGGAGAGTAGGGGAGGTTGATTCTGTGTTGCAAAAAAACCCCAAACACCAGTAAAAATGTAGCCCATCAAACAACAAACCACAAACAAACACCCCAAACCCAAAACACCAAAAAAAACCCAACAACCCTGTCCAGTTACATTTCTACATCCTCCTTTTTCTTGGTTGGTTGTGGTGTTGTTGTGTGTGTTTGTTTGTTTGTGTGTGTGTGTGTGTGTATTACTGTCAGATCTAGAGCAGCTATCCTCTGTCTTTTCTCTTCTTAAACTCCTCCTTCAGGTTTCTTCTCTTCTGGTTAGTACTTAAATATCCATCTCATTGACATGATCTGTTGCTTACCACTGCTTAACCTTGCTTGGGTAAAGCCCATTATAGAGCCTAAACCTGTTGTTTTAAAGCTGTAGACAGATAATCTCTTCAGGATCCAGCTGTGCACATTGAAGGCTGCGTAGCTTGTAGGTATTTGTCACTACCATGAATGTCCAGTTTAGCACCAGTTCTGCCCATGGAGCAGTTTGTGGGTGCTCCCCAGTTGTTCATACAAAACTAGATGATACTCTGGTTTTGTTAAAATGGCTGCTTCTTAAGCAAGTGCAAATGATTTTATCTGAAGTGAATTGGGAAGGAAAAAAAGCTGTTGACATAGCTGCAGGCTTCTGACAGGACTATTTTTAGCACAGCTGTTTGCTGAGTGAGCATCTGTTTACTGCTTTCTTGGATGGAAACACTATTTTGTCACCTGCATCAAGATCTAGTTACAAAGACAGTCTGAAACAGCGTTTGTACTGATACAGAGAATTGAGAGCTTAGACACAGTCATAAGTTTTGAGTATTTGTGTTATAAAAGTAACAGTAAAAATTACCCCATTGCATATTGACTGTTTTAAAAAAACGGAAGACAAAGCCATAATATCACTTAAATGAAGAATGCACACCTGTGTAATACAGAGGTATGGTAAAGAGTTAAGCATATGACTTGGTTTTGTAGTGCTACATTGTTAAAAAACAGTAACAGAATTCCTATAAAACACCTGTGTTATATAAGGAACAAAAAGAAAAAACAAACAAACCAAACAACAAAGAAAAAAACCAACCAAACAAAAACCCACAACACCACCACTATTTTTAATTTTGTGTTTATATTTACAGTTTGACTAAACTAAGAATCTCTTTTTAGGGCATCTAAGATGGATCTCAAATGTGCTCTGGAAGAATGTTCAATGGCACTGAATCTATTTCTAAACAATAAGTTCTCTGAAGCCCTGGAACTGCTTCGTCCATGGTGAGGTCCTCTTAAATCCTGAAGTTACTGTAGACGGTACTGTTTGTATATTATATTTCAGTCACAGTGGTGTTTACCCTTAAAACTCACCTTTTCATCCATTGAGTAATTCTGCCTGTTTCCCTGTTGTCTCTGCTTCCCTGAGAAGAAAAGCATGGCAGTGCAGGTGCAAGGAACTAAAGAATACCAAACGTTTTGTAGGATAAATCTAATTTACCTGTGACTGCACTGCATGGAGAGGCAGCCTGAGTAGCTGTTCTGTAGGACTGGGATATGAATGCTGT
>JANHFX010020081.1:14300-44854 GCA_027560015.1 Chloroceryle amazona
CCTTCCCCCCAACATCCAAATGTTGTTAGTTTAGACATTTAACATCACCTCCTTAGCAATGACAAACAAAAGAAAAGGCAACAGGACGAAATGATCAGATACTAACTGAACAAAATAGTCAGTACTTTCTTCATGTGCCTTAATTAACCATTTGTGTGTGTGTGCTTTATGTGAACCTTTAGTGTCATAATCTTGTCGTCAGGATCCTGTGCCTTTTAATGTTTAGAACAGAATAAACAAACAATGAGCTAATGTTCAGTATTTACAATTAATGACTTTCTGTCTTTCAAAGTACATTCCTCTTCTGAATGTAGAATTATTTCTTTGGTTTCCTCATCAAGATATTTGTAAATGGCAACAAATCAATTTTAGGAATGTAAATAGCCATTTATAACACAGATGTTTGAGATTTGTTGAAAGTAAAATATGTGACTTAACTTGGCATCATATCTGGCATAAATCACTATAAGATACTGGAGTATTTGTGTTTTCATTTTTGATGAAAACAGAGCTCCTTTTGATATTCCATTCTAATTTTGGGTGCAAGCTTAAGAACTGGAAAAAGTAATTGATAAAACTTTAAATTCCAGTTCAGTGGTTTGTGTAACATCAGACACACCTCGGTACCTGGTGGGTGGAAGATAGTGTACACTTAAAATGGCAATAAATGAATGCTTGAAACATCAATTAAAGTTACATAGGCTTCTGAGCCTAGATGCATACCAGTGGCCATGCTTAGACTACTCAAAAGAACTGCAGCTGTGGGCAAGTCATTGCTGTACTAAGACTGTCTGTAAATAGTGGTTGGAAATGGTTGTTAATTATTTATAATTAAGTTCCAGTTTGTGTTGAAATATCACTGATGGTGTGTGGGTTTCTTTTTTCCACATGAAACTGATTTAGATTCAGGAAAAGAAGCACAATGGTGGAATCCTTGTCCAATCTAGTTTCTAAACAGTCAGTGGAACAGTTGAGTGAAGGTAAGTGGTTTATAATACAATTAAAATAACAAAGTGAAAAAAGATGAAAAACCACCCTATCAGTGTGAATGAATATGTCTAAATCTGTAACTTGCCTAGTGTCTTACAGTAAAAAAAAACAAACCACCTGTATGGTGTGGGTTTTTTTTTTATTTGAATGCAAGCTTCTTAAAATGGGGGATCCAAACTAATTTTTTTTGTCAATAAGCATGCATGAATTAAGAAAAGAATGTCTTTCACAACACATTATAGGACTGAAGCGAAATTTCTTTCTTTTCTTTTTTTTTTCTTTTTTTTTCTTTTTTATTTTTTAACTTAAGACAGCTGCCAAAAGTGTGAGAATCCTTGATGCTGTGGAATACGTCCTTATCATCAGTTGCATTGGAATCTGAATATATTAACAAGTTTTGTGCTTGTCTGTTTTGCCTTAAGGTGTTTTGGGAAATGATATCAGTACATTGTTCATGGCTCTGAAAATGCTGATCTCCTATTTCTGATTCAGCAGAATCAAGTATGCATTTTTTTCTAACGTGACACAAAAGACTTCTCTTTAATACTGGACACATCAAACTCACCACATGTGCACTGTACATACAGGAGCCTTGTGCATGTGCCTGGTCTTGCAGCATGGGTGCGGAGTAACTTGTGTCATGTGTGTTAAGTGAAATGTACTGTAGTGCTGCATGAGGACAGAAAGTCAGCCTGGGGCTTTCAGTTTGTTGAGCATGACTTGATGAAAACCTGTTCATAGTGTCTTGCTAGACTTAAGTAAAGCCTGAGCCACAGTGCAGTGTTACCATTCATCAGTGAGAGATTTTTCTAAGACATGGAAGGAAGGTTGGAAGACCTAGTTGCTGTAGGCTGATATTTGAACTTAGGATCAATGGAGAGTACAGCAGATCATCCACCAGAATTACAAGTAGTTTTTGCCCTAGGCTGAAGTCAAGTCTGGGAAGATCAAAGTTTTTGCCTGAGGAGAAGTGAAATAGAAGAATTCTATTGGGATTTGTGTGTTACAGCTATCAGTCAGCAGTTATCAAAATGGCAACAGCAAAATCTTGTTGTTTTGTTTTCTTGGCAGTGTTTTATTTGTTCCGTTGACACCAAAAAGAGAGTCTAGACAATAACTTTGACAGTAAATAACTATTTTTTCTTATATAGAGGAAATGCATGCTGAGATCTGCTATGCTGAATGCTTACTACAGAAAGCAGCTCTCACCTTTGTACAGGTAAAGGAATTTATTTTGTATCTCTGTGTAGCTGCTTAATGGAAAGATACTAGTACATGTAAAATAATCATTCCCACCCATTCACCATCATTCCCAATAGATACAGTATTTAAAAAACAGCATTCATACACTAGGAAGAAGATTATTTCACAGCAGTGGTTGAAAGTATGGTCAATGCTGTGCTACCCATCAAAATCCTCTCTGCTTATATGGGTAACTGGGGATATTACTGGTAACCAGGAACCAAAAACCCAAGGTATATTTCAGTCTTATACAGATGGTACGTTTAAATGACTTACATGACTTCTGAGAGTGTCCAGCATTTGTTCAAAAAAGTGTTTTTGTATAAGGAAATAGCTTGTTTAAAACTGCAAGCCTTTTTCTCTTGAAAAGTATAGAATCACAGAATGGTAGGGGTTAGAAAGGACAAGCCCCCCCACTAAAGCAGGTTCACCTACACCAGGTTGCAAAGGAGCGCTTCCAGGTGAGTTTTGAAAGTCTCCAGCAAAGGAGGCTCCACCACCTCTCTGAGCAGTCTCTTCCAGTGCTCTGTCCCCCTTACAGTATAGAAATTTCTCCTCATGTTTCAGTGGAAATTCCTGTTTGTGTTTTCTGCCCCTTGTCCTCTCTCTGTGCATCACTGAAAAGAGACTGGCTTCACTCATCTTCTTGATTGACACCTACCCTTCAGATATTTATAAACACTGACAAGATTCCTTCTCAGCCTTCTCTTCTCTGGCCTAAAGAACCTCAGGTCACTTAGTTATCCTTGTGTCCTTCTGTTGGACACTCCAGTAGTTCCCTGTCTCTCTTGAACTGAAGAGCCAGAACTGGACACAGTACTTTGGATGTGGCCTCACCACGGCAGAGTAGAGGGGAGAACAACCCACCTCTGCCTGCTGGCCACACTCTTCTTTATGCACCCCAGGATTCCATTGGCCTTTTCGACTGTGAGGGTGCATTGCTGGGTCGTGGTTCTCTTACTGTCTACCAGGACTCCAAGATACCTTCTCTGTGGTGATACTTTCCAGGAGGCCAAACGTGAACCTGTACTGATATGTGGGGTTATTCCTCCTCAAGGTGCAGGACTCTACACTTGCCCTTGTTGAGCTTCATTAGGTTTCCTCTCTGCACAACTCTCCAGCCTGTCCAGGTCTTGCTGAATGGTAGCATTGTGTCAGCCACTCCTCCCAGTTTTGTATCATTGGCAGACCTCCTGAGAGTACACTCTGTCCCATCATCCAGGTCATTGATGAAGATGTTGAACAAGACCAGACCCAGCACTGACCCCATGGGAACACTGCTAGCTACATCTGCACCACTGATCGCAATACTCTGAGCTCTTACATTCAGCGAGTTTTCAATCCATCTCATGGTCCATTCATCTAACCCCACACTTCTTCAGCTTACCTATGAGGATGTTTATGGGAGACAGTGTCAAAAGCCTTGCTGAAGTCAAGGTAGACAACACCCACTGCTCTCCCTGCATCTACCCATTCAGTCACATCATTGTAGAAGGCTATCAGATAAGTCAAACATGCTTTCCCTTCAGTACATCCGTGCTGGCTATTCTTGATAACCTTCTTTTCTTCCATGTGTTTAGAGATGATCTCTGGTATGAGCTGGTCCATCAGCTTCCCAGGGATGGAGATTAGGATGACTGGTCTGTAATTTTCTAGGTCATCCTTCTTGCCCTTTTTAAAGACTGGAATGACAATGGCCTTCCTCAAGTCCTCAGAAGCCTTTCATGTTCTCCATGACCTTTCAGAAATGATAAGAGAGTGGCTTAGCATTGCCAGCAACCATAATTTGTGAATGGATCCTGTCAGGGCCTGTGGATTTGTGGATGTTCAGTTTGCCTAACATCTCTAATCCAGTCCTCATCAACCAGTGGAGAGTCTTTCTTCCTCCAGACTTTCCTGTTTACATCCAGGGATTGATATTATCAGGAGAGACAGAAGCAAAGGTGGAACTCAGTAACTCTACCTTATCTGCATCCTCTGTCAACAGGGCGCCCATCTCATTCAGCAGCAGGCCCACGTTTTCCCAAGTCTTTGTTTTGTTACTGATGTACTTGAAGAAGCCCTTCTTGTCCTCTTTTACTTCATTTGACAGATCTGTTTCCAAGAGGGCCTTGGCTTTCCTCATTGCATCCCTACATGCTCTGATAACACTCCTATATTCCTCCCAAGTGACCACTCCCTTGTCTACATACTGTAAAGTTCATTCTTCCATATGAGTTTTTTCCAGAAGCATCTTGCTCACCCATGCGGGTTTCCTGCCTCCTCTACTTGCATTTTCCTTAGAGGAATGGACTGATCTTGAGCTTGGAGGAAGTGGTGCTTGAATATTAAACAGCTCTCTTGGGCTATCCTACCTTCTAGAGCTCTAGTTTATGGGATTATGACAGTTGTTCACATGAAGAGCAGAACCACCACCTTGCCTTGCTGCTCTGTCTTTCCTATAATCTATGTAGCCATCCATGGGAGCATTCCAGTCCTGTGAGACATCCCACCTTGTCTCTGTAATGGCAATGAGATCATGGCCCTGCAACTGCACCCAGATCTCTGGTTCTTCCTGTTTATTCCCCATGCTGCTTGTGTTGGTGTACAGGCATTTCAGAGACTTAATTGAACAAGAAGAATTCCCTGGAGGGGTGCAAGAGGAACCACCATAGTCATACGCAGCCTTGAAGTGGTTTGTCTTCTGGCTTTCATCTTGGAAGACAGCTAAGGAGCATTTGTTGCTGTTCTGGTTGGCCTGGCTTTTTGCCTAGTTGGATGTGATGGCTTGAGCTTTACCACTTTGGACTCCACTGCCCAAGTCCTTCAGTTTAAAGCCCACCTCACCAAGTTGGCCAGCATGCTGCCATATATTCCCCTGTCTCTTTGAGACAGGTATACTCCATCCCTCCCTTGCAGGTTATAGACATCGAAGAACACCCCATTGTCATAAAATCCAAAACCCTTGTGACACCACCAGCCATGTAGGTGGGAGTTGATATTCATTGTTTGACTTATTTCTGCCTTCCCCCTTTCCTGTAACTGGTAAGATGGAGGAAAAGAGATCTTGACCGCCAATATTTTTCCACTTGAACCCCCAGGGATTTACAGTCCTCTTTGATCCTACTCGGGTTCTGGCTCACAGTGTCATTCATGTCCACACAGAAGAGTAACTAAAGTTGTGGCACCCTCTCAGCAGTGTCATGGACCTTAGCTCCTGGGAGGCAGCAAACCTCTTGTGGCTCCCAGTTAGGTCAGCAGATGGACACCTCAGTGCCCCTTAACAGAGAGTCACCCACTATGAGCACCAACTGTTTGTTTTTGATAGTCACTGCATGTTGCTCGTGGAGCTTCTCCACGTACTGCACGATGATGCGTGTATATAGTCATTAAAGCTTTGTGTCTAGTTTTGGTGGTGATGTTAGAGCATGGAGGATGACAGAGAGCCCTGCTTCCTTGGGCAGCCAGGGTCCAAAGTGCCTCTGTCACTGGTGTCTGCTACAGGAACATGACTTTGAAGCCAACTATCTGTCTTTATCTTGGCTTCTCTGGTGCTATGCAGCCTTATGACTCAGTTCAGCCACCTGGTGAAACAGGTCCTCAGCCTGCACACACCTTCTGCACCTTCATGTCAGGAGAAGGGTCTGGGCACCTGCTGCAAGTTACCACCTCCACTGGAGTGTCCTTCCTGGCCAGGTCGTCCCAAATGGATACGTTAGACTTCTCAGGGGCTTTCTCCATAGGAACTCTGGTCTTAGCTCTTAGGCAAGGGACAAAGCCTTGGTGTGCTGTGGAGCTGCTAGCTGGTGTGGGGTCCCCTGCATGCTGTGCTCACTGCACTCATGGGTGCAGCTCTCCCTGGGTGTCGTTGCTGGTGCTGAGTTAGTGCTGCTGCCGGTTTCACAGTGTTTCACTCTCCCACAGTTACCCTTGGCAATGCCCCCAGCCACATCACCCCCTCAGCATCGCCCACGAGGGTGCTTCTAGAATGTCTTGCTGCTCTAACTCGGGTTTCCCTGGCTCCGGGAACACCCCTGCCTGCCTCAGTCTAGGGCTCAGCCACAGAACTGACCGCTGCCCCCACTGCCTTTCTTGCAGAATGTTTCTCAACTAACAAAACTTCAAATGATGTGCCCTGGTCTCCAACTTAGAATTACTCTGCGTGCACTTTTGATGTGGTGTCAGGAATGATGTAGTAGTGCATGATTGTAAAATGAACATGCCGTAGTGTTGCTGATGTAATAATTCCGTTCACAGAGAGATCTGGTGTTTAATACTGTCTGTGCTTCTTGTTCAACTTGTGGTTTAGGGATTTCATGCTTCCTGAAGTTGTTATGCGTTTTTTACATACGTGTTTTACAAATGTTTCATGAATGTATTTTAGATATTCCCATCAGATATAATTTATCAGGAATAAGCAAGGCATAAACCATTTAGTATAGTACTTTGTCCAGAAGTGTCAGGAAATATTATTAATGGAGCACCAGTCTTTCCTATAACTGACTTTCTCCTTTACTAACCCAATGGAAGCAGATCTCTCTCTTTTTTTTTTCTTTTTTTTTTTTCTTTTGTGGGTGGGTATTTTTTATCATGAAGAGAATCTTTAAGCAGTTGTTGAAGGAGGTCAGTAGAAGGACTGTAGAGAATTAAAACACTCTTAGGGGTATGCTTTCCATGAAGCAGCATCTTGCTATTCATCATGTCAGAGATCCATTGCTGTTGACTGTAATATTATGCTCTGCTCACTGCTGTCATGCTCCATGTTTTTCATCCTTGAGTAGCCTTGATTCATCTGAGGGTGATGATCATAATGAAAATGTAACCATTCAGAAGGAGGTAGTTAGAACGCTTCTACTAACACACTTGCCTCAGTCTTGCAGACAAAACAATTGAGATCTGTGAAAGAGTGACCCTTCTATGAAAGCCAGAATTTCCTTTAGTTGATGACTGTGAGGTGCTTTTTAATTTTCCGTATCATATATGCTGTTCCTGATTATTTAAATGTGAATTTCTGAAGTGTGTGCACATTTCCCTTCTGTGTGAATTCTAAGAGGAAAAATTTCTGTCCTGTTCAACTGTTAATGATCTTGGTTTTGTTTTGCCTTGTTTTGTTTGTTTGTTTGTTTTTGTTTGTTTGTTTTGTTTTGCTTTTTTTGATGTTTTGTTTTGTTTGTGTGTGTTTGTTTTTTGATGGGTAGTACATTGTGGCTTTACTTTTGTTTTTCTAGAGGTTAGTAGGCACATATGTTAGGTAGTACATCAGCAGTAGGAACTCATCTGTTCAGGGAATTCTTTGGTTTGTCTACCGTGTTCTGGGCTGGTTTATGCATGTTGTTAGACTCTGCAGCTTTAAACTTTCTGAAAAGTTCCTACAACACCATCTGGTGGAGAGCTTTCTTGTTTCTCTTATTAGCATTAGAAATTCTGTTAAACGTAACTGACTTTTTTTCACACCCTTCTTAAGTTTTAAAGTTTGGAACATGCACCAGAGAAATGCTTCCCTGACAATTTAAAGAATTAGCTTTAGTCTTAGAGATAAGCCTAATATCTGAAAGTGTTTTTAATATTTCCAGTGGTTGTTAAGTCATAAATAAATTCAAAGCTAGCTGGAAGATTTTTACATATGTGTTATATGTAACAGGTGAATGCACGCTTTTATATAGTTTAACTTTTTTTCTTCCAGGACGAAAATATGATCAACTTTATTAAAGGTGGCCTCAAAATTAGGACAAGTTACCAAATATACAAGTAAGCCATTAGAAAACATTTATATTCAATGTTGGTGTAAACAGATGCAGTTGCATTAATGCTTCCAAAATAAGAATATTTTTAAGTATTCATAATGATTATACTTCATATGATATCTAAGTCTTGTTTCCCCTTCCCTCTTTTTTTTTTTTTCTGCATCAAAAGAGAATGTCATCAGGTGCTACAGATGACTCAGGGGAACAAAAGCAAAAACGAAACTTACTTCCAGTTTGAAGGAGGAGTAAAACTCGGAATCGGAGCATTCAACTTGGTATGACTTTTGTCAGGCTACGGAAAGGCCATTGGGAGAATTCTGAAGGATTCTTTCTTTGCAGTACTGTAATGCTGTTCTAAAAATTACATGTTTGTAAAATGGAGATACAGGCTTTGAAGGTTTTATGCAGTGTGAAAACAGGTGTGGCTTTTTGCATGTGTGCCTTCTAGGATATTTCTACTGATCTATTCTGAACTGTGTTTAGTTTTTTTTGACTGATTTATATATGCATTTCTTAAGAGGAAAAGCAGCTATATCTACCTCTGTGTACCAGGAATTTTTAAGATGCTTATTCTGTTGGTTACAGGATACTTGGACTGACTGTTTGTTTTTTTTTTAACATCCCCATGTATACAACTGTATTGCTTCAGTGACATACTGTAGATTGGCGTAGATAATTACAGATTCAGAAGAATAACAGGTATTTTACTGAGTTTGTGCAAAGGAAAACTGGGTACATCCACTAACGTTTTTCTTTAAAATATACTGCAGTTGCCTTTTCACATCTGTTGCGGCAACAGTGACAGCTAATTTCTTCTGGTATGTTAATTTCTAGATCATTCCAGACTAGAGCTGGCCAGTTGTGTGTATAGTCAGAACAACTCAGGTCTACCTGCACCTGTTAGTCTTTAAAACCCAAGCAACTGGTAGATATCTGTGTTCATAAGTGCTGTAACCATTCATAATCTACATGAAGTCATCTCAGGAGGAAGCTTAACGGAAGTAGGCTCTGCTGAGCAGAGTGTATCAGGGTGAATGGAGCTTTCAAAAACTGACATTCAAATAGACCTCATTGTAATGCTTGTTGAAAAGGTAGTTGTAATCTTTATAAATTTTCTGTTGTGAAGGATGTGGAGAATGCAGTTACCAGGGGAACAAAAAGTGCATCATAGGGGGCTAACGGATATTAACAACAGTGTATCTGAAACAAGTAAGCTTACTGGTTTGCCAGTTCAGTGCTCCCACAGTAGGAACAAGTAGAACTTTTGTGATACCATTGTTCATTTGATTGAGAGTAAAGGAAGATGACACTTGTAGATTGTAAGTACTACCAAAATAGATAATACTTTCAAATTTCAAACAACTCTGATCAGGTGAAGACAGAAAAATCTGTCATTATCTGAAGAAGCACAGCTGAACTGCCTTGCTATTTCCATGCTGAATGATCACTGAAAGTCATCTTTTGCTGAAGCTGCAGACTGTATATAGTTGATTATGCACATCTCTCTTCGAGTTCTTTTGTGTTTTACTTTTTCACTTATGTGTAACTGTCATTTAGTATAGTAGCTGGCATTTTTTTGCTTGTGTTCATGATGGTTTTACTGTTTTCGCTTTGTTTTGTGTTTTAAATGTATATAAGTTTTTATTTATCTTATTTTTGTTGTAAATCTATTTCAGATGCTGTCACTTTTACCAGGAAGGATCCTGCGACTTCTAGAATTTATTGGATTTTCTGGCAATAGGGTATTTGATCTGATATTTGTTTTTTTTCAAATTAGTCTTTTCTAAAGAGTGGATGGATTTAATGTCATATATTTCACACTGAAAGTATAATGTTCTATATTGTTTATCAGTATTTTACTGTTGTTAAAAAGATGAGCAGTGGGCTAGATGATGCAGCCATAAAAGCACATATGATGATATCCTGATCTTGGACAACCATGCGAAATGAGCAGTCTGCTTCAGAAGGAGTTTTCAAATTGCAGGTTCCTTTCCTTTTGCTGATCCTTAGAGACGATATCAGTTTTATTTTCTAGTCTATACAGTGAGAAAGTAATGTTCTGCTTACCAGTAACTGAGGGGAAAGTCAGAGTTTTAAGTTTTTCCATGTACAATCCCAGCCCATTTCTTTGAGAGAAGGAATTTCAGAATATCTTGTGTAACCCACTACATCTTTTTCTTATGGATGAGTTTTTGTAATCATAGCCTTGTAAACTTAGCCCTGTATCTTAGAGTGCTATAAAGCTCTTTATAGCACCCCTAATAAATAATAAAAACCACAAACAAGCAAACAACCCAAACCAAGCAAAAACACCAAACCAAAACAACAACAAAACTATAAAACTAACCAAACAAAAATAATAATGAAAAAAAAAACAAAAACAACAAAACGCAAAGCAAAACAGACAGTCAACAACAACAAGAAAACTAAACCAAACAAAGCAACCCATATACTTATACATAATTGAACTTCAAGTCACTAATGAGACAGAGAATCACCTTTTGGTCTTAAGTGCTGTTAGTTTGTGTACAAATACAATTCTGATTATGTAAAAATAGACTTCAGCAGACACCTGTTGATTCTGTTTCTTCCTGTGAAACTTCTGGTCGATTCATGCTGAAGCTTTCTATATTACACACTTTTGACCTGTCTGAAAAGGCAATAAAAGCTGAAAGGTAAAGAATAAACAATTTTGGAGTATCATCACATATTTTTATTTGGTGCTTGAATTCTCCTGTAACTATGTAACTATTGCTATTGAATAAAGCTGTGGTTAAGTTAATATTTTTTTTGAGGCAAAACTGTTAAAATCTGGAATGTTTCTGAAAGGTAGGGAAGCTCTGAGCCCATCTCAACAATCCTCCATGCAGTCAAGCTGTCATGGAATGAACATAAATTGGAAACAACGGGAGAAGTTTCATCTATTAAATGCTGAAGAAGCTTCCATGAATCTGGATTCCTTTCCTCAGAGCACACAAATTACACTGTAGTATCTGAAAACAGTTTCTAGAAGTTGGTGTGTCATCAGAGCTAGTATTTTGATCAGAACCTCAAAACAGTGGCTGGCTTAATGGAAGAGCATTGAGGATAACCAGGGCACTGCAACAGTTGAGAGAGGTTTCCACCGAACATATTTAAAGATGTTCTGAAAGGCTTTTATAGCCAGAAAACAGTGGGGAAGGGATGTAGACCTGTGTGTCTGCATAGTCTGTGTGGTGTTCCCATTTCACCAGAGTGCTGAAATTCATGGCTAGTTTTATCCAGGGTTAGCTTAATCTTCTTGCTCAGTGCTGTGAGATGTAACAGAACTTTAGAAGGTTCTGTTGGATATGAGATAACAGAGTAATGAATTATGAAATACTTATATCTGAAATGAGAATTGGATTTGGGAGAGATAGAAAGTTTTAATAATAACTGTATACTGATGGTTAATTCTGCATGTGTTTTTGATGTTTCTTAGGAGTTGGGCCTCTGTCAACTACGGGAAGGTGCATCTGGCAGCAGTTTGAGGGCCATTCTGTGTACCTTCACCCTGTTGGTTTATCATACTTACGTCTCCTTAATCCTTGGTGAGACCCACTGTGTAGTTGTTTGGTCATACTGCACATTATAGCAGATACTGTGATTTTTGTGAACTGCGTGCTTAATATCTGAAACAAACAGCTCTGACTGACAAAGCAGAAACAGTGAAGGTAGATACCAACCTCTTGTTCCATTTGCAGGGAGGTCTCAACATGTAACAGCAAAAAAAACCCACAAAACACTTAAGTTCAAATAAGTCCTTATCCATAAATTAATGTCAGATATTATGAAAACTATCTCCAGTCTATACTTCCAAACAATTTACTTGGAAGATCAAAAATGTAGAGAATTAGTTGCTTTTTGTGACATGTGATTAAAAGTCACCATTAATTCTCTATGTATCTTTGACTTATGTTTTTAACCTTCTTTTGTCTGGAAGTATTTTGGTCCTTCTCCCTCAGGTTCATCATGAAATTAAGGGGAATTTAATTTCTTTCAGTATTATCTGTACACTCTAACTGAGCTCAAAATTAGCTGAGGAATGTTTTCCTAACTTTCTAAAGCAATTAAAGGGATTTAAAAACATGACTAGGATCTATAGTGGAGCTGTTCAAAGAATATTCATATATTGTATTCTGTTTCTCCTTACAGACATTTACTATCTTAAACCATTTAGTACATTTAGGACAAAACCCCCCCCCCCTTTTTTTTTTTTAATAGAAACACAATATGATGAAATAATTCTGCATCTGCTTAATAGCAGTCATCCGTTGATCTGTTCAAGCCACAATATGATTTGGAAACAAAATATCTTGATCTATGAAACTTGGCTTTTTAGTACATTGAGGTTGGTTTGTTATGTTTTCTAGGTACAGGAGAAGCCAACCTTCAGGAAGCAGACAGTCTCCTTGAACCCTACCTCCAGAAATTTCCAAATGTGTGTATTCTCAATTAATTTTGTAACAGCAATGTAGTTCCCTAAGCTTGAAATTGTAACTGGATATTTTTACCATCTTCTTTCAAGGGTTCCATTATTCTATTTTATGCTGCCAGAATAGATATACTGAAAGGAAATTTTGAAAAGGTAAATATTTTTTTTTTCTATTTGTTCACAGTTCAACTTAGGGAAAAATATCTAATTCATCTAAGTATCTTAATTTAGTTGGATCAATAATTATGCTTTTTTCCCTCTTCATGTTCAATGTCAATATTAATTCCAGCTCTCTGTAAGCGAGACTGAAAGGGAAGTTTATCTCAAATTACTAGTCAGGTGTTCTTCATCTGAATTGTAATTAGACATTGCTCTCATGTGGAGCTGTAATTGAGTCAGTTTTCATCATTCTCATTTAACTACATCACAGGCACAGCTGAGGTTCCAAGAATGCATAGCAGCCCAGCAAGAGTGGAAACAGATTCATCATCTCTGTTACTGGGAACTGATGTGGTGCTGTACTTTCCAGCAGAACTGGCTTCAAGCATATCGGTATGCAGACCTGCTCAGCAAAGAGAGCAGGTGGTCTAAGGTAAATGGGCAGGTGGACATTGTTATGATATACCAGTAGCCTCTCCACAGTTAAATTTGCATTTCAGTTCATACAACAAATGTAATTTTTGTTTACTTTTGACACCTATAAGCCAAGGCACAAGGGCACTAAAATGGTAGGTTTAACTGGGTGGTTTAAGGGCATATTTTATTTAATGTTCTGAAGTGCTAGAGCTGTAATGTCACAATGCTTCAGCTTCTCTGAAAACAGAGGTACTTACCACAGTTGTGAGAAAGAAGAGTGAGAGGTAAACTCTTAACTTGCATCTCAAGTCTTAAGTTCTAACACTTAACTAATAAAACTTGGCTGAAGAAACTGTGTTTGTTAGTTCACTATTAACAGTTGAGAGCACACTTACTCAGCAGATGCTTTGCGACATGAAATGAGAAGGCTGCTGCTCATGAGAAAAGTTGGGTATCTCCCTTTTCCTTGTAGAAACACTTCTCAAAGTAGGAACCAAGCACAAGATGCAGATAATTTTTGATAAATTATTTGTCTGTTCGTTTCTAGATTACTATTTTATTATGAGTAGTGGAAAAGGGGATACATCCAATTCTTGACAGAAGAGGAAGAGAATAGTATATTCAACATGAAAGTGTAAATGTCTTGAATAGAATTGTGTATTTCCTTCTTTCCTCTTCAAAGCCCAGTTATTGAACTTTCCTTGAATCAGTAGTCAAGATATTTCTTCTCTTTTTTTTATACATGTCTCTACATGTAACAGTTTATATAATAACAGTAAGTAGTTTTAGAATAGTTATGTCATTTAACCTCATCTCTTTATCAGTGATTTGCGTAATAAATTGGCCAGTTCTTTTCAGGAAACACCTTTAGCATTCTGACTAACTTATTTAGAATTTTAATAAATATGTTGAAAATAAAATTGCAGCATAAATTATGTGACAAAGGAAATACTAAAATTTTGTAGTTCCACCTGCCTGAAAATACAGGAAACACTTCACTATTACAAGTAGGGCAAGAGGTTTGAGTCTTTAGTGTGTTGACTGAGGACAGCAAATTAGGTGTGGTAATATGTTGCTATTTCTTTTTGAAATAGGCAATATATGTATTCCAAAAAGCAGCAATTCTATGTATGCTTCCAGAGGATGATTTGAAAAGGACTGGTGAGGACATTGTGTCTTTATTCAGGTAAACTTTTATAAAGCAACTAGATGTGCAATTGTTTTTTCCCCATATAAAATTTTTTGAGTTGACTGTATTTGTCTTTGTCTTGTGTGACTTCATACTTAAAACCATCAACTTTTGAGTTTTTCTCTTCAGTTCGAGCATCATAATATTTGAAATGCTCCTTTTATCAGCAAGCATGTGTCCTACAACTATGGTCTTAAGTGGTGTGAAACTATTTAAGATGTAATGCTTCAGAGGTGAACAGCAAATCTTATTAAATAAAATAAGATGAAATAAAAATTACATTACTGTTTTCCACTTCTTCTCCTTGTAGACAAGTGGATGGTCTGAAACAGAGGATTGCAGGAAAATCTATCCCAACTGAGAAGTTTGCAGTAAGGAAAGCTCGACGCTATGCAAGTTCTCAACCAGTCAAGCTGATATTACCTGCCTTGGTATTTTATCTATTTATTAACATTTATAGACATATACTTAAATTTATATTTCACTATACAGGGAAATCATAATATTGGGTAGTATATATCTGCATTTAAAAAAAAAGTTATTGCATTCATGCAGTGAGATTTTTTATGATATGTACTAGGGGCTGGATCATGCTGCCAACTACTAGCAGTCCAAAACTAGAACCATATTTCTTGTGTGAAAGTTCAAACACAGAGAATAGTTGCTGTTGCCACAGAGGCTGAAAGTCACCTTTTAGCTAGAAACTTGCATGGGTTTCTAGCATACATGTTCGCATTCTTTAGTTAGGCAGTATTTCAGTCTGTGTCCTCCAGACTCATTAACAACTTGAGCATTTCAGTACTTTTTGTTCTTCTGGTGAAAACAAAGAGTGGTGGGTTTTGCTATTTTTGTTTGGTTGTTTTTTTTCTTATATTTAGTCTGGGTAAAATGTGCAGAAATTAATGATACCTTACCAGTGCTATTCTGATTTCCCATGCTTCTAACTTCAGAGGCATTAGTAGCCTACAGTCTGTTTATGTGTGACAAGCAATGATACTTTGCATGTGTGTATGGTAAAATTTTTGTACATGGATAATTTAGCAACTGAAGATGAAAAACATAATCTGAGAAGGAATTTCTTATGTTAAAGCTCATTGATACAGAAAATTAAAAGAAAATTAATTGGTTCTAGAAATCATTGTATACTCAATTGCCTATAAAGACCAAAATAATAAAAATATTTTGGGCTTATACAGCACAGTCCTATTCAGTTGTGAGTGTATATATATATACTCTCACATATGTATGTGAGAGATATATATACTCAGATATATATTTGGGCTTGCTGTCAAAAGTAGTATCTTTTAATTCAAGAATTTTTCCATCATGCATTAAGCAAACTAGGCATAGTGTATGCAGTAAGCATAAATTAGACAGGACTACAGAACTGAAATGACTAATGTAAAGTAGTGGATAATATCAATAACATTATTTCAGACTTTGACAGTACCAGGTTCTTTTCTCCATCTGAAACCTACATATAATTACAGCACAAATATAAGCAGAAATATTTCAACAGTGTATTGTATCAGCTTCAGAATGACATCAGGCTTCATATTTCAGAGTTGTAATTACAATTGGACTGCAGAAATTTAAATAAGATTTTTGTTAGAATTATGTGGGAAGTGTGTTGGATGTGTGTACTGGAACTACACTTTTATCCAGGAAGTTTTATCTACTCGTAGTGTTGGCCCATATGAAAGGTAACAGCCCACAAATAATAGCATCTATATATAAACACATGCACAAGTGTGGTTTTTGCATGCATGTATAATGTATGTATACTGTGTATGCATGCACACGTGCAGAAATACACATTTGTCGATAATCCTGTAGAAAGTAACTACTTTCAACTGCATCTTTAGTTTATGTCAGAGGCCACAAGTTGAACATAAATACCCAGTTTTGCCGATGTGTTACATGAGTGATGGTAGACTATAATGTGATAAAATCTCTTAGGTTTCCTTTTTAAAGATCCATGAAAATACATGATAGAATCCATTAAAAAGGTGTCAAAATGTTCAAAACTTAGAAATCCAGGTTAAACTTACCCATGCATATTCATTGTCATTTTGTCTCCATTATGCGTAGATACTCTTGCGTAACAAATTATTATTAAGGCAAATGTAATTTTGTTTGTAAGCTTCCATTAACTGAGAAAGTCCCATACTTGCTGTGGGTGGTTATTTGAAGTCATACAGATAAATTTATTAATGGGCTCCACAACAGTAAGTGTTCCATCTTTGAAACCTTTTATATTGCTTAAAACAAGTTTTTGTAGGTTAAGTTTTATGTACACAAAATGTTGCCTAACAGCCTTCGATGGATACAGTTTAGTTAACTATGCAATTCCATGAGTTCATTTTATTTTATTTTAATTTTTGTCAGGAAATGATGTATGTCTGGAATGGTTTTGCAATTGTGGGCAAAAGAGCAGATCTCACTGAAAACTTACTGGTAACAATTGAAAAAGAAGAAACTGCTCTACAAAATGAAACTAGTAAGTGTTTAGTTAAAATGGAAACATTAAGCTTTAAAGAAAAGAAGACATTTTTCATTGTTTCTGTCTACTAATCTTCTGTGACTTAAGTGTTGACTCTGGCAATGTGCTCTTAAATCTGAATATGGAAATTTTGGAGCCTCATGAAAGTTTGTCATGATTCTTCATCCACCTTTATCACTGCTGCAGAATACGGAAAACCAAGGATGCGAGGTATTAGTTACAAAACTTAACTGATTCTTACTAAGACATTCTGTCTCTGAATGCATCCTTAGAATGTCATCTGCTAATTTCTTAAATGTCTGAAAAATAGTTTTTCTAAACCAATTTACACCACACTCTAACTTCACTACAGAGGACAGGTACTGAGCAGAATATGACTAAATATACAGGAAATAATGAAGTACATCAGGTGGGTGCTGCTATCATTCACAAGAGCTTCTTTGGTAGACTTCTGAGTTCTTTCTCAAATGGATACTGTTCTGCACATTAAACTTTTTTTAATAGCAATTTGCTAAAAGTAGTTTCTATTGAACACAGATTTTAATTATGCTTAACAATCTAGCAAGTTAGATTTGCCATATGATTAAACCATTAATTATGAAATGTACAAGTACATCTGATTATGATTTACATATAAAATGAGGTGATGCTTCAGAAGTTATACAAGGACATAAAAGAAATGCACAGTGGTAAAATCTGGATGGTGTAAGAAACTGGGAGAAGCTTGCAAGGTTAAGACTGAATTGAGTCCCTTAGTTGTTTGTTTTGGGTTTTTTTTATACTGTTCTTCACTTCTCTGCAATTGGTAGTATGCCTCTTGAATCTCAAGTGTTTTTCTTTTTTGTTCTTGTCATATTAATAGAAAATTGTAGTGATATGTAAAATATCCACAAATAAATTAATATTCCCATGAGTTCTGCATGGAAGGTTCTGGCAGAAGCTGTTGAGAATCTGGTGCTGTATCATGCAGAGGCTGTTACTGTAAGTTGTAACAGTGAAGTAAATTTCTGGTCAAGTTCCTAAGCAGAAGTGTACAAGGTTCCAGAACAATAGGAACAGAAATAAAGCCAGTATGTTACTCTTATGGAAATATGCTGTTTACTAATAGGATGTAATCTGGAAGCACTTTTTTTTTATGCTTTCTGTATCCTTTTTTAATTTAAGTAATAACTGCATTCAAAGGTAGTCTTGTTTTGGAATTTGCATCTGTGATCCTGGTTTGCTTTTAAAGACAGGGACTCAGACAAGATAAAGACTGATTATCAGAATTGCTGCTGAATTGAGACCTAAAGAAAGTGATTAAGGCTGTTAGAAGAGTGTGTCAAGGATACAGTATTATTCTAAGAGACAGTTATCAGTACTAGATAGCTTTAAAGGACTGCTAAGCTGCTGTAAAAGTGTATTAGTTATACTCAAAGGTCATGAAGGGATTGAGACTTCATTCGCTTCAAGTAAACAGGCACAGCAAGGAATCTGTCAAGGAATGAAAGTGGTTTTAAGTTATACAGAGCTGAAAACAGAGATGGTAGAAGGCACAGATGAATATTAGATTATTTTTTTTTATTTCCCCTCAGGATTTATGGAAATCTTATTTCCACAGTTGTGTCATCTCTGAGATATAAAAAATGAATTTGTACTTCCAGAAAAAAATCATTTATTGGGATAAGGATACAATTTCTTGATAATGGTATATCCTCTGGTATAGAGGACTGCAGGAAGTTAACTCTCCCACAATTACTGCAAGGTTGGCTGTACTAAATTGGCTTTTTGTGCATTCACTCTGATTTACCGTCAGTATTTTGGCATAATAGCTTTTATTCCTGTGGGAAATGCCAGGGAGATACTAGTTGAAGTTGCTAAGGACTGGAAAGCTTTTACTGACATCAGTGCTTGCCCCAGTCATTTCAGTCAATGAGTCCTTTAGGAAATAGTCATGTGAACCCCATCCAACACCTTAGCCTATCAAAACAGGCTAGAGGGAATGTAAAATACCCACTGTGCTTCTACCTGTCACTAAAAGCACAGTCTGCCAGTTACTGAGTCTGGATTTAAACACAGACAGAAATAAGCTTGAATGTAGTGGCAAAGGACTTTGCTGAATCCTAAGATGCTTTAGTCTTGCATGTTTCAGAACTGTTTATGTAGGATTTTTTTGGCAGACTCTAAAGAAAAAAAATTAATGTGACCTTAGAGAGCTGGTAATTAGTTGTAAACAACATGATCTGAAGGGAGAGTGTTTTGCTTCCCGGATTTTTAATGTATGTGCCACCATCTGTCTATCCATATGTGTTTTCTTTCCTTTCTTTTCCTTCCCTGCACCCAGCAAATGCTGTAAACCAAGGCAACAAAACCAGGACTGTACTCGTTATAGTTACATTTCTGAATTACTTCACAAAAGATTTTTTTCATCTGGTATTGAATATAAATATAGATAAATGAATATATTCATTTCAATTCAAGTTCCTTGAATTTTCCAAATGTTACATACTACTAGTAAAGCTTCTTATTCATTACAGGAATACTAATAAATGTGGTTTCTTGAATTTTTCCTGCCAAATAACCCTTCGAAAAAGTTGCGCAGGAGAGAGTCCTAGCGCGTTGTTCTTGCATTTCTCATGTTGCTGATGCCAACAAGGGGAAGCTATTAAGATAATGTAGTGTGAAGGAGATTTCAGTCTGACTGTATATTTTGCTTCCTGTTTTATCTGTTACACGTACAGAAATCTTAAATTGATGGCAGTTTATTCCTGCTTTGTACTGACTTCCAGATACAGAAGCCTGGGGAATATCTGGGTATTTCAATTTCTACTTATTTCTTCTTAGCCTCTATCTTTAAAGAGAAAGATTCTGTGGACACATCTTTAGTAGATGGCATTTAAATTTGTGCCTGAAAATTTTGTATGTTTCAAAGTATAAAATCTGAGAAGCAAGCTCCTGAGTGTGAATACAATGTATTCCCTGTGTAAAATCTATTTTTCCTTTACATGATATCTTCAACTTGCTTGATGTATTTCACTTTTACTTTTAGATCACAATGAATATTATATGGATGATGTGTGCATGTTGCAGTTACTGAAGGGACTCTGCCTGAAACACTTGGGAAGACTCATGCAAGCTGAACTGTGCTTCAATAAAGTAATTCAAAGGTAAAAGTAACTAAATAGACCCTTAATCTTTAAATTTTGTAGATTTGGGTGAAACTTCTGATCCTCCTGTAGAAGCCGTTATGTTAGAATTTTGCATACTTGAATGTGTTAAGGAGCTGAAATTAAAATGCTTCTGAAAGTCACTGGAGAAGAACAAAACTTTGTTAATATTTTTCTATGGCAATATAAAATAATATAACCTTATATAGATGTGATGTTTTAGACCAAATAAATCAAACTGTCAGGAAATGTATTTATTTAAATACTTTTGGAATTAGTATTTTTGTATTTGCAGAACCACCAATACAAGTAAAGATAATTCACATGTATTTCCTAGGGTGTTTTGTTTTTGGTTTGTGTTTTGTTTTTTTGTTTGTTTGTTTGTTTTTGTGTGTGTGTTGTTTGTGTTTGTTTGTTTGTTTGTTTTGTTTTGGTGTTTTTTTGGTTTTGTTTTGTTTTTTTACTATTTAGTACTTCTGTAGTTAATACTTCTCTACATAAATGAGAAATTGTTGTCACTTTTTTTCAGTTGAAAACTTGAGATTCTTGCGTTATAGATTTACCAAGTTCTTTAGGTGTCAGATCCATATCTACTGTAATAACTTTTCTTTATAGAACATTGAGTCATATACTGATTGTAGTTGTAAACTTTTTAGAATTTCTAGAGCAATTTGGCTGAAATAGCAGTTTTTACACATGCAACTTTTCTAAAAAGTAGTTTAGGAAAATTAAAGCGAATTGGAGCAAGCAAGAATTACCCTTGATGGAGGAGGGTCAGATATTAAGAAAAGTGTGATCATACTGGACTTACACATGTCCATGGCAACCGGACATACATGAGTACATGGGACATTAGTATATATCCATCGGTGCTGAGGGAGCTGGCCAATGTCTTTGTGACATAACATTATCTTTGAAAGATCATGGCAATTAGGTGAAGTTCTGGTGGACCAGAAGAAAGCAAATGTTACCCGTCTACAAGAAGGGCAAGAAGGAGGATCTCAGAAACTGCAGGGCAATCAGCTTATCATCATTCCCTGGAAAGATGGAATAAATTCTGGAAATCATTTCCAAAAGCATGAAGGTGATGGGGAGTAGTCAACATGGATTATGAAGGGGAAATCATACTTCACAATCTTTCTAGGCTTCTAAAATGAGATGAGTGGCTCAGTATATGAGGGGACAGCAGTGGATATTCTTTATCTTGAGTTTAGAAAGGTTTTTGACACTGCCTCCCACAATATCATTGCAGACAAACTGATGAAGTCTCAATTAGATAAGTGAGTATTGAGGTAGATTGAAAACTGTCTGAACTGCTGGTTTCAGAAGGCTGACCAGAAGCATGAAGTCAGCTGGAGGCAAGTCATCAGTAGAATAATGCAATGACTGACTATAGAGCAGCTTGTCAGAAAATGCTCTGGGGATCATGAGCACCACATTCAACCCTAAGTTGACTGTAAATCAGCAATATGCCTTTGCAACAAAGGCAGACATCGGTGTTCTGAGTTGCATTAGGAAGAGTGTCATCAGCAAATCAAGGATGGTGATCCTTCTTCCTGTTTTGATACAGAACGAGAGGTAGTAAGCACAAACTGAAATAGAGGAAATCTGTTTAAACATAATAAAGCCTTTATTTTATTTTATTTTATTTTATTGTAAAGTTGGTCAAACATTGGCACAGGTTGCCCAGAGAGACTGTGGAGTCTCCATCGGAGACACTTGAAACGTAACAGTTCTGGGCAGTTTGCTGCTGTTGACCTTGCTTTAAACAAGGTATTGGGACTAGATGATCTCTAAGATGATCTCCAGAGGTGCCTTCCAGCCACAGTGATTCTTAGAATTTCTCATTGAGGAATAGTTGAATTTTCTTCTCTGATAATTTGTTCAGGCAAGATAAGGTAAGGGGATCTCAGTTGTTTGTGTGGGGAAGAAGTATTTGTATTATACTGCCTAACTAAATGAATGTTTGTTTTAACTCAAGTTATCTTTTTGGATGGTTGGGTTTTTTTGAGCTGTAAGTCACACAAGTGTCCCAGTCTTGGAATTGTGTTCATGGTACCTTGGGTGACATAGTACAGTGCAAAGAGGAGTTAGGCAAGAACAAACCTTTGCTCCTAGAAGGTCATGTTGGCTTTATTTTATGTGCACTCTTTATGGGAATAATCAATGTGCACAGTTAATGAGTACTCGGTTCTGGAGAGTTTTCCCTGGCCATGTGCTTTTACAAGCAGTAATTGCATTTGAAGTTAACTGGCCACTTGAGGAAGGGTAATAATTATAATAACTTTTGTATTTTTCTGATTTTTCTAGTGAGAAGCAAATAAAATATGATAGTTATTTGGTGCCATTCACCCTGTATGAATTGGGTCTCCTGTACAAACAACAGGATGACAGAGAAAAAGCAATAAGATATATAGAAGCTGCAAAGTAAGTGGATTTTTTCTCTCATTTTTATCATCCTGCATATTAACAATGAGTAATTTTAGCAATGAAAGCATCTATTTTTCCCTCCTGTCAGTTCCTTTGCAATTATAAAATCCAAGCTATTATAAATCTGTGTTCTTGACTTGGAAAAGTTGTCTGATATAATTGAATTTTACAGTTCCAAGAAACTGTTCTTAAGTCACAGTGGAGGAGACAATATCCAAGATGACACAGTATAAAGGGAAAATATCTCCTTTTCAATCAGGCTTCAGAGATGCTGAATCTCCACTGCATGCATGGGAGGGAGCTGGAGAGTCCAGAGAAGGGCAAACTTCAGTAATTGGGAGGACTGTTGAAAGGATCAAAATAAGCAAGAGAGATGCTAAGACATAGATTCAGTTTATTAAGACATTTAGTTGTTAGTACTGGTATAAATCTTTGCTTCATTGTGGATGTAGCTTTAAAGGTGTACCAACCTCTGTTTCTGGTTGAAGGGATGAAAGCTGTTAATTTTTGTACTTCAGTGCATGTATGGAAAAGAAACAGTCCATGCCAAAAATGTTTTTCTTAAAATAACTTTATTGTTTGCAGAAACAACTACAAAGAATACTCTATGGAGTCCAGGCTGCACTTCAGGATTCATGCAGCACTTGACATCTTGAAGGTGTCACCTACTTCAACACCTTAAAAGAGGAGCGATGCTTTTCATACATACAATGCACGCAATCTTTTTGCAATCTTTTTTTAATCATGGAAAAGAAGCAACCTAATAATTGCTTTGTCATCTCTGATTTGATGTATGTTATTCCTTTAGACTTTTCTTTTTCTTTCTAGCACATGTACTATATTTACTAGATACTTTAAAGAAAACCTTCTATTTTGCTTGATAAAAATAATATAATATTTGACTTGAATGGGGGATATTTAAAAAAAAAGTTGATGGTGCAATAAAGTTTAATGCAAACACTTTATTTTTTTATATGAAAACATATGCTGGTTATGTAGTGGAACTGGTGATAATCTCTGCATTTTTTGAAAGTTTGGCAGTATACTTGAGACTTTTTTGCCTCTGGAACAAAAATGCAATCTCTGCAGATGACCTTACCCACATTTAGCATACTGTATTCTGAAATTTGTGTTCCGGGGGAAGAAGTAAATCATCTTTGAATTAACTTCATTTTGGGAACAAAATGACTCTGTCTGAAGTGCAATATTTTTACACTGTCAGATAAAGTTAAGTGGGGCTACAGGTATAATGTCTTTGGAGGTCTCTTTCACTCAGAGTAAGTGGTTGGAGCAGATGTTTTTCAGTCATAGAAAAGCAGGGCTACTAGGGATATTAGAAGAACATGTATTCTTGCCCTAAAGCAGAATGAACAGTCTTATGTGATTCCTGACTTAAACTATCCTGTTTTTTCTAAAGAAAAAACCTTTCACTGAGAGATGTTTTTTTTTTTTTTAAACTTACACAGGATGTATTTCCCAGTGGGAAGAGACTGGCAAATTTTTCCTAATGTCTCCCCAAATAATTATTGGCAAAACTGATACGGCTTGCTTCCCATCTTCCCTGTCACCAGTCTGGAGAAATAATTGTTCATTTCCTTTTTTGAAGCAGTCTCTTAATATTTAACAACAGTCTCTATTTAAGGCTCATGACAAGCCCACATGAAACACAGAGCAGGATGAGCCCCATTCCCCCTCCCTCCTGTGGGAGGATAGAAAGGGGAGTAAGGAAAAAGAAAAATGCCTCACCCGAGATTAGAAGTTAAGACTATAACAAATTCAATGAATAACAGGAGAACAACAGAAACGGGAGTATTAAGGGCAGAAGGATACAGAACACTATACCAAACCCACTCTGGGAGGGCGATGGATCGTGTGGCACCCATGGGGTCAGGCCCAGCCCTGCTGAGATGCCCTCACAACTCCCAGAGCCTGGGAAGGAAGAGCCCCCCCAAACTCCCTGTCTCCTTCTTATATGGAGTGTGGCAGGGAAGGGGCAGGAATAACAGCTGCCCTCTGACTCCTCAGTGTCCTGGGGTTACCACCTGTCTCCCCTCACTCAGTCTGTTCACCCTTAAACCACAATAAGCACGATATTGAATAAGCATTTTTAAATTGTTATTGCCATTTGTACAGTAGGCACTTGCCATAGCAAAATATTTTGGGATGTAAAAGTGAAAAAGTATCTTTTAGGACTGTTTTTTAGTATTAGAATTCTAGTGGTGTTTTCAATACTTGGTATTTTGCTCATGGATACCTTCAGGTAAGAAAGCACATCCCCACACACATGCTCATGGATGAATTGTCTCAGTAAAACCAAACCAGAATTTATTACAGGATAACAAAGTTGGTCTTCAGGCTATTTTCTGTCAAAATTAAAAAGAATTAGAGTTTTTAATGCATTAATAATAAGCACATTCATTGAAATTTAACATTCATAGGAGACGCAATCATTATCCATATCACAGAAGCTGTTTTGAAGAAATAATGCACAACTGGAGTTCTGACATTGTCCAGACAGCAACAGTGAATATGGCTGTAGGAGAAAGTGAATGCCATGGTATGTCCGTTTGTTAGTTTTCACTGCAGAGCTAGCTTACCCAATATTTATAGTTCTTATTCTCTCCGACTGTATTCCTAATGAACAGGAAAGAAGGGAAGAGATGAAATTATGTTTAAATATTGCAAAACATTCGGGCCAACATGTGGAGGCCTTCTCAGCAACTTTGGACTGGTGCCATCATTTGCACAGTCTAAAGTCCTGGTGTGACATATATAAACAATCCTGATTAGGCAATATTTTATAATTGCAAGGCCTAGCTTTTTTATTGCTACATACATGCAGGACATTCAGTCTCTGCTGAGATGATTGCTGACTGCCTGCATTTCAGTGTCATCACCACTTCATGTGGGCTTATCAGCTGTATGGACTTACACCCACTGGACTTCCCAAAGGTAGGGTGTGCTCCTCTTCTCTGACCAGCAAGGAATACTTTCCTCCTGCTCATCTGCATGAGGCTTACAAAACCCTTGGTACTGCATGAGTGAATCACTTAGCAAATCTCCCACCTCCTGCCTTGCAAGGGCATCTTTCTCCAGAGTCCAACTTTCACCTCCCAATAAAGAATAAAGCCATCAAAGAGTGTACAGTGGGGGTAAGAGTATGTCATGCATAGCTCCAGGAAATAATGAACCTACTTCTCTTTCTGCTTAAAGGGCTGTAATTTTAGTGAGCCTTTGGCACAGAGACAGAGTACATACACTGAGGCAGCTTAGACTGTCACTAGAACAGGACTGTAGAGAAATCAAGGTTTTGTTTTTGGGGTATGTGTTTGCCATTTGGCTGCAGTACCTTTCTCAGATAGATTGTCCACTGAACTTTGATGTCTCTATACATGGTAAAAACAATTAATGCCCATTAGAAGTAGAGCCTGGGCTGAATAGTCTCTTTAGCAATTCATTAGACAGTTCTGCCAACAGTAAGGCTTTTTTCTCTTCTCCTGTGAATATTATTTCTATTAGTATTGCAATCACTCTTATTTTCAGTATGGTCTCCTATGCAAAGGTTCCTAGTCCAGGAGAGTGACCTTGGGATTCCTATTTTAAATTGAATTGAAATGCATATATGCTATGATGCTTTCTTTTGCTCTGTGCACCCTGATAATCAGTCACGAATGACCATGTATATGTCTAGTAGCCAACATCATGTAACTTTTCTTCATGAATAAATTGCTTCCTGTCCTAAGAATCTTACTCCTTTTTTTTCTGTTCTTTTCCCTTCCTGCAGCTTTCAAGTTTCTTTCTTGTAGCCAGACACCTAGAGTGAATGAAACACTTTAGACATTCTTCTGCCAAAACTCTCTATCTACTTATGGGAATGACAAAATCTCAAAGCCTGTGTGGCCACATCTGTAACCATGTATATTTAAGTATAGATATTTATAGCACAAAAGGAGCAAGTGACACAGCTAAAACATTTAAAGTAACAAAATGCCAAACCATCAGCATTACTTAAATCCAATCACAGATGTGTAAGAGGTCTTACAACACAATTCCTGTGTCATTGAAGATAGATAGAATTGTAGTTGGCTGGCATTCACCCCATTTGCACAAGTTTCAGCTGACTCAGGTCAGCATTCAAACAAAGTAGATGCATCTCTACTCCCAGACAGCAAACTTCCAAAGTCTATATAGCAAATATAATTTCCTACCCTGTTATCCAATGCTTCTGGTATGCAGCTCAAACCTGCACTGCCATTTCATGCTGCCAGACTGTGCTACAAGGGAACATGTCAGCTGTTGCTCCTGTATTTTGTAACTTTTATCCTCTTGAAAAATACTTCACCTCACTGAATAGTCATGCAGATTTCCTACAGATGTATACGCTATGGGTTGGATTTTTTTCTGAAATGATTCTTGCTTTTTAAAAATTTGCATATAATTGAAGTAAAATATGGAAATCAAATGGGATAATCAAAATGATTATTGTGGCTTACTTGAAATGGAGCATGAATTAGAACTTACCTCTCCTTAATTTAGTTTCTGAATCTGTAAATTTTTCTCAGGGGTACAGACCTAATGACCTGGGAGGGGAGAAAAATTTCCCTGTGCCTCCAAAAATAGACTGAGAATAGAAAAGGTCTCAGGATGATCTGTTACTGTCAAAAACATGTCATTCTCAACTATAAACAGCTCGTAAGCACAAATACCCAGTCTGCTGTTATTCAGTTGGTTGAGGTATATCCAAGGGAAGGATTTTGTATACATAATGTTCCACAAAAATTCTTTTTTACTGTAACACAGCAATACGCTTTCACCTAAAACTAGGAGGCTACCATGTGTATCCAAACAGTTGCAAACCACATGACTGGGAGGATAGCTGTCAGATGGTTCTGTAGTTTGTTCAGCACCATGCTTTCTCTTCTGATGAAGAAAAAGAAGAGCAACCTTTTTAAAAGCTAGGATTTGCCAGTCCTTGTCACTGCTGCATTTTAACTTGTTCTTGGTGCTTGTTTCAGCTTTCTATCTGACAGCATTTTCTGTGCACTCATTGTTTCATGGTAGGCAATTCTGCAGAAGACACCCTTTTGCAAAGAGACAAAGCACATCTCACATTCAGTACAGTGACTTGTAAAGACTGAAGGAAAACTGAAACTCCTTACATGGAGATAAAAATGAACAAGGGAGTCAATCTTCCAAAACAAGGTGGGTCTAATAACTTTTTATCATGTGAACTGCAGTTAGACTAAACATGTCTTGATAGCAGTTTTCAGATACATATTCATTAACAAAGCAGGTATTTGATCAGTCTGTGTTTATTGTGAGTGCTTTCCAGAAACACCAGAAAAAGCATTAAGGAGAGAAGTCATTAACTTTGATGTACTCCTGTGAGAGCAGAACTGACACAGTTCATACCTTCCTGTCAGTCTGGGAGGTCATGCCTTTGGCTTTTAAATCCCAGGAGCTATTCCAGGGACAAACTTCACAAGCTTTGAGATGTGCTGATCATTATAGCTCTTATCTTCCCTCTCTCCATCAAAGAAGGGTGTTATCCTTCAGATGCCTTTCTGGTGGGGCAACTTGCCCCATATTTTCACAGGTGGAAGGGATGAAGCCACAAGGTTATGCAGCTTCAACTGTAAGTCATTGTAAGGCTTAGCTTGCCAGACTTCAGGGCATTATCAGTGCTGAGGATCAGCACATGGCACCCCCAAGACTTGACAGTATAACCATATCATAAGTATTTTTGTTACTATAGGCAGAGCTGCTTTATATTTCTTTCACCATGAACCATGAGGAAATCTGTTCATGCCTTTTGTGAGGTGGATAGCATACAGTGCACCACAGGATAGCACTGAAGCAAATTATCCTGCAGTCTGTATGGGGGTATTTCCAGACTAAATTTACAGGCTCATTTGGATTTTAGGTTGTAGTGCCACAAAATCCAGCTGCCCTGAAAGTAACACTGATTGTGTATAAGCAGGTGCTGCCTGCAGTTCCAAGTCACATCCTGAAGAAATAGGAGCTGTTAGTTCTGCTATGAGCCACCGTGAGAGTGGAAGTAATAATGCCATAACAAAAGAGAGGAAGCCACAGAACTGAAGGCCGGCTAAGGAGTGAAGACCGAAGAGCCATCAAGGGCAAACTCAGATAATAATTTGTTATAAATGAAAGCCTAAGACAAGCCAAACCCCCCCTCAAGAAACTGGAATGCAATGGGATGCTTTTTTTCAGTGAGAACAAGGAGAGAATGTTCCCACTTTTCAGATCCTCTGCTTTGGTTAGATAATATCTATCCTTCAGATAGCAAATTCTTTATAATTCCTGCACATTGTCATAGAGGCATTCATCTTAAACTGCAGAAAATATGGATTTTCTGAAGTTATGAAAAAAGCTGAATTTAAGGTTCGATTTTTCTGATGAAAATCAGCCTCCTATTTCCGTCAAGGAATATGGAATAGTTGCCCTGATTCCTCTGCCTTTTCTAGGTGTCAGGAAATGTGAATTCATGCATTACTACTCACTCTAGTCTTCCCTCTCCCCATTACTCTCTCTTTCCTCATTAGCTTAACTATATAATGTACTTATTTAACCCTGTAAACCAATATATATTCACTTTATCTTTGCAGCAGATTTCGATAAGTGTTCATCTACTCATGCATATGTATCCAAATGGGACAGATGGATGTAGGATTTATGCAAGTGTTTGCAGCTGAGGAGCATGATGTTAGCCTAGGTACCAGGCCCTAGCAAACACATGAACAAAAGGGTGCTGAAAACGGAATAAGAAAGCTTCTTTCTTGGTTTTGGTTTTTGTTTGTTTGTTTGTTTGTTTTTTGTGGGTTTGTTGTTGTTGTTGTTTTCTGTTGTTTTCTTTTGTTTTGTTTGCTTGCGTTTTTGTTGAAATCCTGATTGATCAATAATTATGTGAATTGCTAGGGTAGATGGGTGTAAAGTTTCTTGGTCTGACTATGATCAGCCTCTCTGAATCTCAGGTCACGTGTCTATGATATGCAGCTGCATAATCCTTATGGCTGAATAATCCTTATGGCTGAATATGACAGCCATAGGCTGCAAAGTGTGTATGTTGTGAATGCACTCAGACTGTTCAAATTAGCCCCAAAGCATAGATGCCTAACTTTGGTATGATGAGTCAGTATTTGTCTTCTCCTACAAGAAGATGACAACAGCATCCTGGCCTGTATCAGGGAAGCAGAAGCAGAGAGGTAATCATTCCTCTGTACTTGGCTTTGGTGAGGCCGCACCTCGAATACTGTGTCCAGTTTTGGGCCCCCCTCTACAAAAAGACATTGAGGTGCTGGAACAGGTACAGAGGCAGGCTACCAAGCTGGTAAAGGGTTTGGAGCACGTCTCTTATAAGGTAATGATGAAGGATCTGGGATGTTTAACCTTGAGAGAAGAAGGCTGAGGGGAGACCTTATTGTTCTGTACAGTTATTTGAAGGGAAGTTTATGAAAGTCCTGCTTGACTAGCATGATCTCCTTCTATGACAAGGAAACCCACTTAACGGATGAGGGAAAGGCTGTGGATGTTGTTTATCTGGACTTTAGTAAAGCTTTTGACACCATTTCTCACAGCATTCTCCTGGAGAAACTGGCTGCTCATGGCTTGGATGGCTATACGCTTTACTGGATAAAAACTTGTCTGGGCAGCCGGGCCCAGAGAGTGGTGGTGAATGGCGTTAAATCCAGTTGGTGGCCAGTTGCAAATCGTGTTCCCCAGAGCTCAGTACTGGGGCTTGTTCACCTTAATATATTTATCAGTGGTCTGGATGAGGGGATGGAGGACACCCTCAACAAGTTTGCTCGTGACACCAAGTTATGCAAGTGTGTCATCTCCTGGAAGGTAGGGAGGCACTATAGAGCAACTGGGACAGGCTGGATTGATGATCCAAGGCCAATAGGTATAAGGTTCAACAAGGCCAATCACAACAACCCCTTGCAACACCACAGGCATGGAGAAGAGTGGCTGGAAAGATGTCTGGCAGAAAGGGACATGAGGTGCTGATAGACAGCCAGCTGAACGTGAGCCAGCAGTGTGCCCAGCTGGCCAGGAAGTCCAACAGCATCCTGGCCTATATCAGAAATAGTTTGGCCATCAGGACTAGGAAAGAGGTTGTACCCCTGTATTTGGCACTGCTGAGGCCATACCTTGAATATTGTGTTCAGTTTTAGTCTCCTCACTACAAGAAGGATATTGAGGTACAATGCAGTACTGTAGTAAGTATTAGTGCGGCACACAATTTCTTCAGTAGCACCAAAGACTTCTTGGCTAGACGGGGCAA
>JANHFX010020082.1:1590-16723 GCA_027560015.1 Chloroceryle amazona
TGTGCAGTCCTGTGCATACTAGGTAGGTTTCTGCGCTTTTTTCTCTCTTCGCCACCCCCCGCCTACGCGGGGTGGAAGGGGGGGGGGGGGGGGGGGGGGGGGGGGGGGAAGTGCTCTGGCAGGGAGTTTGTACTAGGTGATCTTTAGAGGTCCCTTTCCAAACCCTACTATTCTGTGATTCCATGAAAGTCTCTACACATCTATTCTGCTGAGTCATATATTTCTTTTTCTACTCCCTTGTCATGGTTTAGGGTCAGGGCAGCCCACTAGATCTATAACAGATGCTGTTAACTCCCCCTCTCTCCCCAAAGGGGAAGAGAAGGGAAATAAGGGAGAGAGACTTATGGATTAGAAAGAAAACTAGAACAGCTTTAATGAAAATAAAAATAATAATAAAAATGGAATATATACAAATACATACAAAAGCAGTATTGAACCCAACTCCCCTGATGGCAGTTACATCACCATCGCCACTGATGCTGTGGAGCAGGCAGTGGGAAAGTCCCAGACTGGGCCCAGCAACTGATGTGAGCTATGTTCAGGAGATGGATTCTGGTACCAGATTCAGTGACACACAGATCAGGATCAAAGGCAGGACAGACAGAGTGCCCCTTGGATGCTGGCCATTGAAGAAGCGAGGAAGAATCGAGCAAGAGCTTGACCCTGCTGATCCGTCAGCTTTATACTGAATATGACATATATGGGATGGAATCCCTCACTGGTCAGTTTAGGGTCACCTGTCCTGTCTGCTCCTTGCAGGTGCTGCTTTTAACTTTCTGCACCCCCAATGTGCTACACAAGATCCAGCAGTGGCCTTGGTCTGCACACTGATCCTCAGTACTAACTCTAACCATGGGGTGTTACCACTACTAGAAGCAGACACTGCCTATGGAAACAGGCTGCTGACTTCAGACAGTGCAGGCAGTTAGAAGAACCGAGCTGAAAACTAAAATCACTGAACAGAATTAGTTCTGTTCTCACTCAAACCAAGACATCCCTTTAGCATTCACCATGCTTTCACCAGTTCCTGTGAATGACTGCATTTAAACTAGAATTTAATATAGACAGGACTTGTATTAAATTTGGATAGCATAGCGTCTCTTCAACAGTCAGGTTCAGTGACTTCTCCAAAGGTGAAATGCTGTATTTGCTCACCTGTGAAATTGGTCATATTCATCGTTTACCTGAGTGTCATCTTACCCGGCTCACCCAGAATTACCAACAGACCAATTCTATATTTAGACACTGAAACTTTGCTGTACTCTGTGGCTGTTATCACAGAATCATTCAGGTTGGAAAAGACCCTTGGGGTCATCGAGTCCAACCATCAGCCCTACTTTACAAAGTTCTCCCCTATACCATATCCCCCAACACCACATCCAAATGACCCTTAAACACATCCAGGGATGGTGACTCAACCACCTTCCTGGGCAGCCTATTCCAGTGTCTGACCACTCTTTCTGTCAAAAATTTTTTCCTAATGTCCAGTCTAAACCTACCCTGTTGAAGCCATGCCCCCTTGTTCTATTGCTAATTTCCTGTGAGAAGAGACCAGCACCAACCTCTATACAATGTCCTTTCAGGTAGTTGTAGAGAGTGATGAGGACTCCCCTCAGCCTCCTCTTCTTCAGACTAAACAGTCCCAGCTCCTTCAATTGCTCTTCATAAGATTGATTCTCCAGGTCCTTCACCAGCTTCATTACCCTCCTCTGCAGTTGCTCCAGCACCTCGATATCTCTCTTGTACTGAGGTGCCCAGAACTGGACACAATACTCAAGGCCTGGTCTCACCAGCACTGAGTACAAATGGACAATCACCTCCCCACTTCTCCTGCTCACAGTATTTCTAATAGAAGCCAGGATGCCACTGGCTTTCTTGGCCACCTGGGCACACTGCTGGCTCATACACAGCCACTTGTCAATTAGAACCCCCAGATCCTTTTCTTCCAGACAGCTCTCCAGCCACACTTCCCCAACCCTGTAGCAATGCATGGGGTTGTTGTGGCCCAAGTGCAGGACCTGACACTTGGTCTTGTTGCAGCTCATATCTTATATAATATCTTGTATATCTTATATCTTTCTTTCTCCAAGTGATTTTCTGGTTTCTCAAGACCTTGCTGGGTCTCATTCCAGCTGAGGATTCCTAACTGGTCACATTGTTGTTCCTTCTATTTCTCACTTCATAAATGTTTTGGATGCAAGACATACTGGTTGCTGGTCATATCTACAATCATTTTTGTAGGTATTTCCCAAAACTGAGATTATTGCAGCTCTGTCCAGACACTCTGTCAATCACTAGTCTTTTAAAGATTGCATAGCTGCTCACAAACTTCTGCAAATTATGAACTTAACAATGCTTTAAGGCCTTTGATGGAATCTTTAGTTGTTAGATCTTCCTGAACTTTCCTTAGATCAACTTTGAAGTCAGAGACCTCCTTCCTCTGTTGTTTCACTATAGCTCTTTTTAAAAATTAGGTGCTGCTGCCACCTTTTAAGCTTTTCCATAGGTGGTTAGCCCATAGATAAAATTTGTAAAATTATTATTTTAATAGATAAACATTTCCATTTGTTTGCTTGGACATTTTTTATGTGGGCTTATACAATGGCTACTGAGGAAACAAGAGTAATCATGCATTTCCTCTGATTGAATGATTCATTCTCTGATTTGTAACTGGTTTACTCAATTAAATATCCATTTTATAGGTGTTAAATTTTAGTACTATTTAAATTAATTCCTTTATTAATAATAAAACTTTCCCCCAAAATGAACATTTTCAGGTTAACATCTTCTTATTTAAAAATTAGAAGGTCATATAACTATGATTTCAGTTAAAAAGGAAAAAAAAAAAGTTCAAATCCAATAGTAAATAAAGGTATCTTTCAGCTGGGCATTTTAATTTACATAGTGAAACTTTTCCTGAAATGACTGCTGGAATATGACAGTCCTTCTGCTCTTATTCCTGTGCTATCTAGAGAAAAGTGAAGAAGACCTGGTCATTCAGAAATTCCTCAAGTGGCTGTCTGTATTCTAATTTGTTTTTTCTCAGTGGTATAAATTGTTCTTGAACAAATACATCACTGACATGGTTGAAGTATCCATGAGCTCTCAGTATTGTACTGTGAAGGACAGGATACTTGTAGCTGTGAGGGTTGGTAAACTTTTAAGGCTAATATGAGCTGCAAAAACATAATTTTAAACTTATTTTTCTCTGACCTCATTTTAGGTTGAGGTTGCTGTCTGAGATAGTATCTACTTTACTCCTTGAAGTACTAGATATTTGGTCCCTTACCATTTGAATACTGAAAGCCTGGAGAACCTCATTGCAAGTCAAGTGCCTTTTGAACCTCCCAAGTATATGTATTAGTTCAGTTCTGCTCAAAAATTAATGTTCTGCTTAACCAAATTGAACTGTTTTCATTCCCCTAACAAAGGCTACAGGAGCTGTGGTTCACGTAACTTCTCACTGGCTGCTTCCCAGAAGCATCAGTGTGTTTACTGTAGAATGTACGTACATCTGTTTCCAACTAGTGCTAACCAAGTGGGATGTAAATCTAATTAAATGAAAAAAAAAAAAAAAGCTACAGTATGTTGTAATAACATTGAAGATCTGACTTCAGCTGACAACAGCAAGGAAATACCAAGTGAAGATTGCTGCTATGTCCTCACTTCACCCCTTTGTATTTCAGAGTTTCAGGGCCTCAGAACTTTGCACACTTGACTACGTAGAAAACAGTGTTCAAAGAGCATTGTCACAATGTCACAGAAATACAGGCAGCTTGTACAACTGTAATTCTGACTCCCTTGTAAACACAAACTATGATAGAATTAAGTAGCCTATCATACACATGAGTTGTCTCAGGTCACACACGCAAAACAGTGGCAGAAAGCTGGGGTGAGGCTTCAGCATAAAGACAAATATGTCAGACTGTGGAAAAATTAACATGGGCTTTTTGTAGGTAGAGAAGCTTTGTCATAATGATGTTCTTTGATTAAATTAACATACTGATAATCCAAAGTGATACGTTAATTGTAGTGATTTCAAAAGGGCTTTTGGCACAGTCTTTCACCCATGGTGCTACAGAACATTAGCTGTCATAGGTTAGGAAGGAAGTCTGTCTTGTAAATTAGTAGGTTGCTGAAAGAGAAGGGTTAATGGGGTAGCAGTAAATAGTCATTTTTTACACTGTGGGAGAGTTAAGATTGGACTCCCACAGGGATTCATGCTGGGACCTGCACTAGTTAGCATACACAGAAATGGTTTGGAAAGAGAGTGAGTAAGGAAGCAGCACAGTTTGCTGCTGATGCAAAATCCTCTACAGTAGTGGTGTAAGAAGCTAACTCGGAGTTTCAAAAGGATCTCTTACTTCTAAGCAGCCTGAGTCTTAAACTAGAAGTTAAAATTCAGTCTCAATAGCTGCAAAGTAATGCGTATGGGCAAAACTGATCTTAATTACATGTGCCTAGTGGTAAGTTCTACATAGTGCTGTTACTGCTGAGGAAGGAGTTCCCAGAGAGCAGGTGGGAAGCTCTCATTCACTATTACTAGTAAGTGGGCACACAAGAAACACTGGACAGCAGGTTTAAAACAACCAAGAGGTAGTCTTTTTTTCAGATAGTGCAGAACCAAAGTATGGAGCTCACTGCTTCCAGAAATACAGAAGCTAAAACTGTCATTACTTTCAAACAGTGACTAAATTCAAAAAGGAAGCTTAGCAGATAGATAGTAAATGGAATGGAATGCAGTGACCTTTGGTTCAGGTTTTCCCTAACCTGTGATTTACTGACAAATACCGTTATCAAGAAGGATTGTGCTGTACCTCACCTATTCTTTACACTCTCTTCCTGACTGTTTCGTTCTGGTCATTAAGTTCAGAAGCGAGTTAGGCATATCTGTGGTGTCTGATACAGTATGGCCATTTTGCAGCTACTACAGGACAGGGACACCAAGATGATCAGAGGGCTGGAAGAGTGGTGTATTGTAGAAGACTGAGAGAATTTATATTGTTCATCCTTAAGGAAGTAGATAAGGGAAGATAGTTAATGCTGTTGTCTGCATGGAAGACCAAGCCAGATTCTTCTCAGGGGTGTACAGTGATAGGCTGAGAGGGAATGGACACATGTTGAAACATGGGGAATTCTGCTTACATACAGAGAAAGATGTATTTATTTATCTTGTGAAGGTGGTCAAATACCAGGAAAAAAATGCTCAGAGAGGTTGTATGACCTCTTTCCTGGGAGATACTCAAAGCTTGGCTAGACATGGTCCTGAGCAATCTGCTCTAACTGGCCCCACTTTGAGCAATAAGTAGTCCTAGATGGCCTCCTGAGACTCACTGCAACCTACATGGTTCTGACCCCTTAAGACAGGTGCTTACCATGTGCTTGTGCCCTAACTATATATTACTTCATATGGTATATTAATTGATAAAATTGGAGTATATTTGGTCTGGCTTAACTAATATAAATTAAAACTCACTGTTAAGAATATAGTGAGGACAAGACACTTTGGATTTGCCATAAAGAAAGAAACAGTCAGCTATGGAACTTTCAGTCCAGTGGCTTGACAACAGTCATTAAAATACATCTTTTCATATTATAAATACAAATAAAATACATCAAGAAGAGGAGTTGTTTGTCAAGGTGCAGCTATAGCAGGAGGCAGTTAGCGGTACTATTGTCCATGCTTACAGATTTTGGTATTTACTTCCAACATCTTCCTTACAGAAATGGTTTATAATTTGTTTCTAATTAGTTTGTCAGGCACTGGATGTTGAGGAAGAGTATACCTAGCATAGCCTGTGCTGCCATGTCATGCAATGTGGTTGTGTTAGGTGCATATTCTCTGGATCAAACCTGTCTCCAACAGGAAAGATGGTAAAAAGATGTTCTTCACCCTGATTTCTCTAAGGTCAGTGCTTCTTGGTATTTGGGTTAAGATTTTTTAAAGATAAGATAGTGATGTTTGTGACAGATGGCTTCTGTTCAGCAGCTGGCATTCATGGCATGAACAAACAATTCAGACCCCAAACTGCCCATCACTGTTTTTTCCTGTAATAAGGACTTTTATTTGTAAGCTGCAGACCCTGCTACAGCTCAGCAACTTCACAACAGCATACTCCCTGACAATACTTATGGAATAAGCTGAGTCCTATAGTTTTAAAGAACAAATACACTTCAACTTAATTACAGTCAGGCCTGAATAAAAATTAAAGGGTTTGCATGTCTGCTAGTCTATATGTGGGTAGAAAGGCAGTGAGGTTAAGATAATAGGCTCAAAATGTATTCTCAGAAAACATTTAAAACCACAGCAGGGTGTGATTGCATGCAAATAAGTATTTTTGCAATAGCAGATTAAACACCTTATGGAATTTGTATGGAAAACTGCATGCTTGTACATGATGTAAAGTATGATTAAGCACCAGTGTGTGGAGGTTTTGCCTTTGGTGAAAAATTAAAGCAGATTTAAATCAATCAATGGTTTTCTCAGTCTTTTCACAGTACATGTTTTAAGTTATGAATGGTGACTACTAGGGAGAAAATGTTAAAAATAACTACTTTTTCCTTGGGCCTGCATCCATACAACAATATGTCCTGCTACAATTTCCAGTCAGGAAAAGCCTTGCAGTAGCAGAAGATCTGACTGTAGCGTGGCAACATATAGGATCTGAGACAGAAAAAAAGGCAAATTGATGAAAACTTCTACTAGGACAAATGTTACTGGTATGTATTTGTCATCAGCTTACAAAATGACTTACAGAATGTTTATTATAAAGCCTTTGAGGTATCTTTTAGATGCTTTTCATGAATGAACCGATTCATCATTCCAGGTCCCAGGACTACATTAAATAAACTTTTTCTTTTTCATTCTGAGAGATAGTTAAAATGACTCTGAGGGGACCCGGTGCCTATAGGGGCAGCAAGGTAATTTCACACAAATGTATCGTTAGCTGTAGTGGAAAGACCTGCACTGGCACAGGCAGATAATTGATGCTCTGCTTAGTCATTTGCATAAATAAGGGACATTGTGATGGGCAGAATGACTGAAATGTCTTTGGGAAACGGACTTTAATGTCAAATTCTAATCTACATTACACACCAGAGTTAGGTATCTGCTTTTCTGAAACTTCTTTCTCTAACAGTCAAGTTAATGTGTCCTATGCAATGAGAGAGACACCCTGGCTTTTTCAAGAAAATTGCCTTCTGGTGTGCTCAGGAAGAACGTTTAAGGGAACATTTAAAGTTGCAACCTGGATTTTTTTTAACCCAAGCAGTGATAGATCTGATTTAGTAAAATCAGATATAATAGGTTTGTTTTGAACCAGTGTTTTTCCTACCTGGAATAGAAACAATAAAATACATTACTTCAAATTAACTTTGACGTACATAATGAAGTAAATTGGACCCACAGCAAACTTGTGCAGTTTCTCAGGGGTGGGTATACTATTTTAGGCAAAAATAAAAGCTTCTCTGAAGAAGTCTAATTGTCACACTGAACAGTGAAACACATTCTCTTTCTGTCTTCCAAAACATCTCTGCCTGCTCAGCAATAAATCTGCAGAGAGAATCAAAGTTCACACTGTCAGGATTACTCTTCTTTCCTACCTCTTAATCATAATTTGTTAGTAAAAGCAGTGGTCAAAAAAAGTGCAAGATCAACAGTTCTCGGCACTGGTACAGCAGGCTTCGCTCTCCTGCATTCACGTACCTTTGTCCCATGTACTCCAAAATCACATCTAGGTGTGAATGGATACCTGAGTATCATGATTTATACAGACAGATGAAAATCAAGAGGCCTGTGAAAGAGATCACCTACCTTTCTCTTGAAGGGTCTACCCCTGCTTGTGGGAAGGCTCAGTATATGAAGCTGCTGCTGAACTACTGATCTCACGTAGCCTGACATTTTAAGCCACGAAAAACAAAAATGCCAGGGATATTTTTATGTCACCCCAGTATATAAGGAGTGGGCTTCTTCAAGGAAGTGAGAATCTTCTTACCACATGGGCAGAAACCACTAAGTGAAGAGAACAGGCCATCCAAGGTGAGGAACCACTCCAGCCCTTGAAAAAATAAATTTTAAAATTAGAGCTGAGACAGCCAACATAGAGGTCTATGAGATAACTTCGGGCACATTCCCTCAGAAGAGGCATAAAAGAAAAGATGAAGTATGGCAAAGCAGAATTATCGGTCATGAAATATAAAGAAGCTGCTTTTACAGTGCCTCATTTTGCAGCCAGCATATTATATATCACTTTTAGGACTGCCTAAATTCATACGTGAAGATGGTAGAAGCAAACTACATAATTGCTTGAAACAAGAGAAATAAAAGCAGACTTGTTATTTTAATGGTATTTTAAGCAGTAATTATTTTAGGCAGAAATAATTAGTTTTTCCCTTCAATTACATATAATAGCATATATTTCAAGCCAAATCAGGGACAGAATCAAAAATACACCAACATTATTCTTTCACACAGAAACAAGTATGGGGAAGAGTCTTAAGGATGGAGACAAGGAAGTCCTGCTCATGGAATTTTTCCCAAAGCGGTTTGCTTCAGGTGGGACTAGGCTAACTACTACAGAGATATTTGTTCCAATGGTGTTTGTTATTCCATACTGCCTCTTAGCAGGAGGACAGAAAGACAACAGAATGGTATTTCCTTTAACAAAGCATTTAATAAGATGCCTTGTGTTTACAGAAAAGAACACCAGAGAAATGTATCTTGAGGATGGAGTGAGAAAAGTTGAAGTATACGAGTCTTTGACTCTTGGGGAAGTGCATTTCACTGCTCAGAAAGCTTCAGCCTCCTTGCAGGAGAAACTTTATTATGACAGAAGAACCAAACAAGTTAACTGTGGACCATAGATGATCTGTCTTTTTTTTTTTTTTCCCTTCTCTGTCATACCCTTAGCCTTTCCTGAGATTTCTCTTTGTGTTAGAGCTCAGGGCAGGCTGGGGATCCTGCTCTTATTTAACACCCACTTGACAGTGCAAACCTCTATGAAGCAGGCTGAAGTATTTGGGTTTTTTGTTCTGCATTCACAATTGGTGGGTACAGGCTTATTTTGTCAAAGTAATGAAACAAGATGCTTAGAGTTTTTATTCTTTATTCTTCTTCCCAAGGCTACTTAGTTCTGTACTAAACAACTGCATGCTTACTCCAACCCTCAAATCAAAGCCTTTTTGATACAAATGGAACGTTTTCACAGGATTTTGGCTCAAGTCTTATTTCCATCTCTCCTTTTTTAGAACCGTAAGAACAATTTTCATGCAAGTGACTTCCAGGAATAGCAATTTTTTAAAAGCAGCCTATTTTGTTAAAGATGGTGAAATCCACAGACAGCAGTCCCTTCACTTAGCCCCTATAGTCAGACTGAGTTGTGTTGCCACAGGGTGAGAACCGTACTGAATGCTTCTTCAGTTCAAAGCGGATGAAGGGTGTAATTGTAGAGCTGAAAGACATTGCTTACAGTTCAAGGAAAGAACTGCAATTTATTGTACCACCCATCCTATATTGCCCATTTTGATTGAAGGCCTTCAGGCCTGGAACTTTGCCTGTGAATTTTACATGTATAGTATTTTCAGGATACAATATAAATAATAATATATCAGCAGTGGAGGGAATAGCCCAGTGGAAAAATCCACAACTGAGTGAACCTCTCAGATACTATGGAACAAGGCCAGCATTACTTCAAAAACATTTTTTTTCAGACAAAGTCAGTCAAATGCCTAAATTAAAATCCCACTCAAATGCTTTGATCTTATCAGATGCAGTATCTGTATGTTCATTTAATAAGCCTCTCATGCATTTTATCTTTATGCTTAATTTAAATGTGAGAAGCAAACACATTTTATATAGTTGTTATTCTCCAATTACTACAAAAGCTTTTTAGAATCTTTGATCATAAGAACATTATTTCAAATCCAGTTCTGCTTCACAATTACAAAGTGTCTTTACTGAAGTTAGTTTGGATGCAATTCAAGTCCAAGCAGAGTAAACCACAGTCAGTCCTCAAAAAACAGGTACAACTATGGAGCAATAAAGAGGTCAGAACACACCCAAGTAACTGAGTTGATTGGGAGGGTGGGGGGACACTTTTTAGGCAGAAATTCCAATGAAAGCTGCAATGATAACAGCTGTCTGACACAGTGCATCAATGATTTAGCATTAGCCACAGTTTATATCAGGAACACTACAATAGAAGTTCAGCCACAGGGTTTTGATTTGGGTTTGGTTTTTTTTTGTTACACAAGGCACAGAAAGATGATACAGGTATAATGGCCACTAACCAAGTTCAACATACTTGTGTGGGGAGAGCTGTTAGATGATGACAAAATCTATTCAAAGTTGTCATGCAAACTATCTCTAGATATAGGTAGAACTCTGAAACTAGCACTCTACAGCTTTAGCATCAGATAAAGCTCTGGAAGTAAACAACAGCAACAAAACCAAGTTAAACTTTGCTTTTTGTCTTACAGGTAATTTCTCTTTAGTATTCCTTGTTAAGTAGTGAAGGAGCTGTAGCATACAACTGAGGAGAGGACAAATCTTTGCGCAAATGTACAAGATACACTACAAGAAAATAATTTTGCTGCAGGGTCAACAAGGGGGCAGACGGTAGCAATGGCTAGGTAAAATGGAAGAAATGGTTTGTTTAAAGTTATGCATAGGTAACTATCAGACTTCCAAAATCCTTAGCTTAATACTTGTAAAGGAATGCTGTAACATCACGAAATATAAAACACAACTAAAGTGGCCCTTTTCTCAAGTGGCATTTCTACTATGAAAGTGTGGCTTCTTCATTTACTGATTTATTATCTTAATTCACCAGAAGTCTGATTGAAACCCACTGACTTCACAAGGATTGAAGGTTGAGTTTATTTAGTGAAACATGTTATCTCCAAATGCAGGGTCACGGCACTTACAAGCATTTAATACCATACAGGGTCAGATTAGACTATGAACAGACTTAAATTTCATTTCTCAGACCATGAGAACAAAACCATGAAAAGTTTTACTGCTTTTCCATTTTAAAATACACATACAGTGTTGGCCTATGCCAAGAAAATAACACTGAAACTCATACAAATTAATGCAGTCATCTTTACAGCAATGACTTTGTTTCTGTCTTTTATCCTTGGGGGGCGGGGGGGAATAATAGAAAGAATTTACAGATGTAGAATGTATCTTCTATATTCTCAGCAAATACAAGAGGAATAGGACTCATTGCTTGTTTATTAATAGAAAGTAGCAAAACTCAAACCAGTTTATTTTAAATTCAGCTAGACTGCATTAGCTATTTGAAATTGCAGACTCGTGACTGCTAAATACTGTAGAATGAATCTAGCAGGAAACAGGACTGATGCTCAAAGAGTATGAACTACTACCCCAGAGGAGCAGCCACATGCTGACTCACAGGCTTGGCAGCTGAGCATGTACCAAAGCAGTTTTGCTCTCTGACACTGCCCACGACATTCTGTCATGATCCAGGGCAATGCATGTGTTCACCTAGCACTGCAGTTCCCAGCTGCTGAGGATAAGGACTAATAAAGGAAGATTCAGAGCAACCACAAAGCTTTGCAAAGCAGTGGGTGCTTTGATCATTTTCAAATGCTATGTAGGAGGGTGGTGGAGTCCAGTCTATCTAGTTTTAAGTGCCTATCCTGTGTCTTGCCTCACCATGCAAATGTGCCTAACCTGTAGCAAGAAAGAAAAAAGAATCTGTTCCAGTTTGTCCAATATATACATTTCTTCCACAATTACTGAAAAGGTGTGCAACTTCTGAAAGTAATGGGAAATTAATTCCATCTAATTTAAACATGTTAATTTACTAAGGATATTGACCTTTTCTGAGATTGTTCCTTTATTCAGCTTGAAAAAAAACACACTCACTTTGTTTTCTCCAATGCCCTAATTATTTAGTGACATCACAGTTTTCCTTCACCTGTTCCCTGTCAAGTCCTAGAGAAGTCTTCTCAGAGCTGACTGTCTTCAGGTACTGTGAACAGCAGCTATGGGGATTATTCTCATAACCTCATGGTTAAGAGCTTCTAAAACTGTGAGATGCATATTCAGTCTTCCTCAGGAACATGTAGCTTATGGAGTAAATGCTTTAACTACCATATATAGAAGGCAGGAAATAACACCAACAATTAACCACAAGCCCCTTAAACCTAACTTTTCAACATTCTTCATAATACCTAGTTCAGGTGGCTCAAGACCTGAACGGAGCTTTAGGTGGAACGTTGTTATCGCTCTAATCGGGACAGCAATTAAAATTGCCTGGATTACTTCTTGCTTTAATAAACATAGGGAGGAAAAAGGACCCTGCTATACTCAACAGACTCGGTGCATGGAACAGCTGAGTGCTGCAGCACTATTCATTCTTCAAATTTTGAGTCTAAAAAACTGTCGCCTTTGTTGCATGCATAGTGGCATAAACCTTGTTGGTTTTGCCTACTCTTAATACCTGTTTTTACCCAGCATGACAGTGCTTAGTAATGCAAGCTTAGAAACTATGATTTACCTGTGAAATTATTTCAAATCTTTGGAGTTATTAAACTGAGGTGAAGTTTTGTCCGATCAGTTCAGCTGCTGAAGAATGCCTTGGCCATGTGTCTTCTTTGAAATTCATCTTGTATGAATAAAGATGCCACTGAGATGTTACACTGTTACAGATGTTACACTGAGAAGCCTAGAACCACATTTAAATAAAACCCAAGCATTTTAATAACATTCTAGATCAGAGGTTAAATAAAGTACGCCATTTGAAATAAAGCTGAATTGTAGAGTGTGAAAAAAAAGTGAGATCTTCAAGATATTGCAGAACTAGACATTGAAGAAAAAAGCCATTGATTGCTTCAGGTGAAAGCATTTGCAAAGCAGCAGCCAGTTGATCAGATTAAATTTGTTTCCCTCCTAAAGTACAGAATTCTCCACAACTGTAGGAATAATGAAGTGCCAGCCACTCATTTAACACATGAACACCTTAAAAAGTATAGTAATTATCAGGGAAGGAGCAGGACAAACACTGCATATTCCAATGCTAATGAGTCCTTTTTATGGCCTAATCACTAGGCATTCAAGAGGTTTTTCCATGAAAATTGAAATGTAAATTTTAATTTTGGCTGTGTATTAGCTATTTGCATAGGCCAAACTGTTTCACTAGAAATTTACATGGTTTCATGTTCTAGTTTAAGGCATTTAAAAATGGAAATACCACAAATGTATCATAAATTAATGTTAAAATAAATCCCAACTAACTTTATCATGATGCCTATGTAACAAGAATTTCTCACTGTTGCTATTCTTTTTTATCAACCTAATTCTCTCTTCTTCCCTTTACTTAAGTTAAGCTGTTCTCCCATAGCATAGTCAAAAAAATTAAGTTTCAACATACCTGGAAGCCAAAGGTTCATCCATAATATTCATTAAGCAGTAAGTAGTCAAAATACATTATTAAGTCTATCAACATTAAGTCTTAAAAAGCAATTACTTTTACTTGGAGAAAACCCTGCCATCTTGCACCTGCAATTAAGTGCAAGCAAACTGTGCAGCCCAGCAGAGTACCTAAGTTAACTTTTGCTCATTCATATTGTCACACAATCTCGGCCTGAAAGACAAGTGATACAAATGAGAACAACTTTTCACCACCAACTGACTGATGCCCAGGCAGCAGCCCCTCTGCTCCCTAATTTGATTACTGAGCATGATGTCATTATTTGGGCTGGGACATCCCTTCAGTCAGCTGGGGTCAGCTGTCCCAGCTGTGTCCCCTTCCAGCAATCTGCGCCTCCCGAGCCTGCTCGCTGGTGGTTCAGGACCAGAACAGCCCTTGCCTCTGTGCCAAGGGCTGCTTGGCAATACCCAACATGTCCCTGTGTCAGCAGCACCATTTCCAGCACAAATCCAAACCATGGCAGGAGGGAGAGCGGGATGGGAGTGGGGTGCAGGGAAATGTGTGGATAGAGAAGTCAGAGTTTGGGTGGTGGCTGCAGGCAGCATCCCAGGGGTCCAGAAGCAGAGGGGTGATAGGGGGAAGCAGACTATGGATGGGTGGGGCAGGGTTGGAGAGGGGCACTGGGAGCATGAGCTAGCAGGGTAGGGGATGTGGGGGCATGTCACAGAAAAACCTTGCAAGGGGGGAGGTTTCAGTGGAAAGTATTTGGGAGAGCAGAGGGACATGCACAGGAGGACCAGGGAAGGAGATTTACATGAAGCAGGGGGGTGGACTCAAACAGACAGAAGTATGCACGTGCAGAAAGGTGTGTTGTTGGGGGGACACACACACATGCATGGGAATGACCCGCACCAAGGGGTCCACCCAGGATAATCCACAGCAGATAACTCATCTGGGATAACCCACAAGAGATAATCCACTCCAGAGAATTGACCCACTCTGGATAATAAAAATTAAGAGGGTTTCTTTGCATTTTAAATACCTTATATAGTATAGACTTTTACATTTATGTATCTATTTACACATATATATTTAGGGAATATATGTTTTATAGCTTATCTATTTACACTTATAAATAGTATCTTTTTAGACATATTTACACTTCTGTATCTATTTAGACTATGTCTGGTTAGACTTATGTGGAATATTTACACCTATATCTATTTGCACTTTTATTTTGACTTACACATTAACACTTATTACATAGGACATCTATTTAGATTAGGTATCCATTTACTTATATATTTTGACACTCACATTTTAGAATTTTCTATTTAGACTTGGGTCTACTTACAATTATACCAATTTACACTTAGCTATCTATTTACACTTACCTACTATTACATTTATCTACTCAGATTACATACAATTACATACATTACTATGTAACACACAGTTATGCACACTGCACCATCACCCCTCCAATGATACTGGGGTACCCCAAATGACATCATAACCTCCCCATTTTTATTCACCCCCAAAAAAGGCACAAAATGAGGGAAAACCACCCCAACCAGCAGCTCATTAGTATTGACATTTATGTATGTATTCATCTCCTCCCCTCAAAAAGGGTCAAAAAAAAACTAAGGGGAGGCAGCACCTCCAAATGGTTGCAGCCCCCCCCACGCCCTGTCCCACAGGCTGGCGGCTGCCCCATGGGGCAGGGGGAATGTGCC
>JANHFX010020087.1:0-25374 GCA_027560015.1 Chloroceryle amazona
CCAGGCTGCCCAGAGAGGCTGTGGAGTCTCCTTCTCTGGAGACATTCCAAACCCGCCTGGACAATGTGATCCTGGGCACCCTGCTGTGGGTGACCCTGCTGGAGCAGGGGGGTTGTACAAGACAATCTCTAGAGGTCCCTTCCAACCCCCACCATGCTGGGATTCTGTGAAACCTGAGCAGTTGAGTCAGCTCCATGCACACATGTCTAATTAGAGGGGAGAGAGAGGGAGAGGAAAAAAGGAACATACATTTATGAAAGTGTTTTAGCTGATGCTGCAATAACCCAGAGTCCTGAACTTGGTTTGCCAGTAAATTTAGTACAGGACATTTGTTGGTGATGCTTCACACTCACCTATTTGGTACAGCATAATTGCAGATTGTCTGAGTAGAGTGAATGATGGGTAGGTGTATTACAGAGCCAGCATTGCATGGGATGATGTCTTCTGACATCAGAACATCAAAGTGTTCGTGGTATTCTCAGAGAAAAACAGGTTGCAATTAGAGCTGCTTCTCAATTCAGCATAGTAAGTTTGGAGCGTTTTCAGTTTCATCCCAGATGGAAAAGACTCTGTTCTTATAGAGAGACAGTGAAGGACATCACTAGACAGCGGTGGCCTCCCAAGTCCCCAGCATGTGGTGACTAAGAGGAGATATCTTGGGCCTGATCACATCCTGAGAAGGTGACATTGTTGCACTGCATTCAGTGGATTCACCAGTATAAACAAGAGCAAAATGGGAGAAAGTACATGAAACACCAAGGACATCAAACTGCTTGTAGGTCTGCTAGGCTGTAACTCAGTCCTCATGAGCCAAACCAGGACAGTGTGAGATAATACCCCTGCATTTACTGTTGTGTAATGCATGTAAGTGGGAAGAGCTCACAGATCATAGAACCATAGAATTGTTTTGGCTGGAAGAGACCTTTAAGATCATCAGGTCCAACTGCTAGCCCAGCACTGCCAGGTCACCTCTAAACCCTGTCCCTCAGCACCACAGCTCCACAGCTTTGAAACCCCTCCACCACTGCCCTGGGCAGCCTGGGACAGACCTTGACAGCCCTTTCAAGTAAGAAATTGTTCCTCATGTCCAACCTAAACCTCTTGAGGCAACTTGAGGCCATTTTCCTCTTGTCCTGTCACTTGTTCCTTGGGAGAAGAGACCGACCCCCCACCTGGCTCCAGCCTCCTTTCAGGGAGTTGTTGAGAGTGGGAAGGTCTCCCCTGAGCCTCCTTCTCTCCAGGCTCAACAACCCCAGCTCCCTCAGCTGCTCCTGAAGAACCCTTATGGCCCAGGCCCTGGTGTTGGAAGGTGCACAACCAAGTCCTCCTCTGAGCTCCTGCCAGTACGTCAGAGAACACTGAGCCTTTCCTCAGCCAGGGTCAGGGTCAGTGGTCTTGGGGAGCTACACACACAGTAGCTCCCACCAGGTGCTCTGCCCTTTGCTCCAACCTGATGCCTGATCTAACCATCCCTCTCAGGCCAACCGCAGTGCAAGATTTCCCCAAATCCTCTCCACGCTCATATTTACAAGGGAATGTGATAAATTCCGTATTGATTCCTTCTGTTGCGCTGTAAATTTTGCAAAAGATGATTAAATAGCGCAATAGAGCCTGCGAGCGCCGGGACTCAATATGTTCTAGGCCAGCTATCGACCTCCCTCCATCCAATGCCAGCAAGTTCCACTCCCAGCCGCACCAGACCAGTAATTAAAATCCTGGGAGACTGGGATTTAGAAAACCAATCACACCACGGCGTCGAAGCGTCTGACATCCCACCGTGGCGGGAGCAATAAGCGTAGAAGTGAAAGCATGTTTATGTCTGCGTCAGAGCGCTTAAGAACAGCTTCCCTACAGGGCAGGGGAGCAAATAGATCCCTCTCTGAGGTGTTTCGGGGTAGAAAACTCTGCTGCAACATGGCATCTGTCATGGTTTTAATAGCTCCGCCCATGTGTAGGTGTCAAGAGAGGTGATAATTCTGTAGATTCCATTCTCATCCTCTTATCTTGCAAGCAAGAATGAGGGGGGTTGTTTCTACACCCAGCTATCAAGAACAAGCCAAACAAATTACAATACAGCAAGACTAGTGGCAGCAGGTGCTTCAGTGTGTTCTAAATGGCATCACAAAGACTAAAGCTTTTTCTTGAGCACAGAGTACAAATTCCTAGAGTCATAGAATCATGAAATGGTTTGGGTTGGAATGGACCTTTCAAGGTCACCCAGTCCAACCCCCCTGTAGGGAGCAGGGACATTTGCAACCAGAGCAGGTTGCTCAGAGCCCCATACAACCTCACCTTTGGACTTTGCTGCTGCCATCTGTCAGAAGTACACATGCATTTGTTCTCAGCCTGGTTCGTGAGGTTTGGGGCTGCTGGTTAAGGACCTGCTTTTGCTCTTGTAAGCATCTGCCCTTCATCTCAGGAACTCTGGATGTTACAGAATCAGAGAATCACCAAATGGTAGGGGTTGAAAAGGACCTCTGGAGATCATCTTGCCTAACCCCACTGCTAAAGCTTGTTTGGCAAGACTTGCTGGTCATTCAGCCTCAACTAATGATCTTGATCCTGCTCATGATGTCTCTAGTTTACCAACCCCTTTAGCAATGGCCTGTGTCTCTAGAAGGGTTTTTGTTCCTTATGTTCTAGCTTGGCATTCATTTGTGACGCTCATTGATATCTCTGACATCACTTCTGTTCTACACCTCATTGTTTCTGACCCACAATGATCTCTTCCCCTTCTCCCCATGAGTTGTGCATATCATTTTGGAAAGGACAACCACTCTTCTTGGAAGAAAGCAGGTCCCCCTTCACAACCACGCTCCTTCCCTGCAGGAGATTGCTGGAGTTTGGGGCAGCTGCTCTTCCTTCAGAATTTTCATTTGCTTTTTTCTATCTCCTTTTATCCTTCCTTTTACTTTCATAGAATCATGGAATCCCTGTTTAGAAGGACCTCAAGGATCATCTAGTCCAACCTTTCTTGGCAAAAAAACCAGCCTGCACAAGCTGATCCAGCACACCCTGTCCAGCTGAATCTTCAGTGTCCATTGTTGAAGAATCCACCACTACTCTGGGGAGATTATTCCAAAGCCTGATTGTTCTTGTTGTGAAAACTTTTCCTCTTGTGTGCAACCAGAATGTCCCCAGGAATAACTTGTACTCATCACCCCTCATCTTTTCCATGGGACTCAAAAGGAAGTCTCCCATCTTCTCTGCAGCCACCCCTTAAATATCAGAACATAGTTAGAACGTCTCCCTTGAGCCTGCTTTTCCGCAGGCTGAACAAACCCATTTCTCTCAGCCTTTCCTCACATGGCAAGTTTCCAGGTCTTCAGTCATCTTGGTGGCCTTTCTCTGGATCATCTCCAGCCCATCCACAGCTTTTGTATACAGTGGGGCCCAAACCTGAACAGAGAATTCCAGGTGTGACCTGACCAGGGCTGAGCAGAGTACAATAATGACGCTTTATCTCTGCTGGCCATGCTCTTGTTGATGGAACCATCATCCTGTTGGGTTTCTTGTCACTGCAGTGCATTGGTCTCTCACATTTGAGCTTCTTGTCCACCAAGACCTGAGGTCCCTTTCCAGAGAGGTAGATCTGAGCCTGTGCCGCGCTCCTGCATTGTGTTTTTCCAGGTGCAAGACAAAGCTGGGGAAGGGTCTACAGCACAAGTCTTGTGAGGAGTGGCTGAGGGACTTGGGGTTTATCAGCCTGAAGAAAAGGAGGCTCAGGGGAGACTTTCTCACTCTCAACAACTCCCTGAAAGGAGGTTGAGGCTAGGTGGGAGTCGGTCTCTTCTCCCAAGGAACAAGACGTAGGACAAAAAGAAACAGCCTCAAGTTGTGCCAGGGGAGGTTTAGGTTGGACCTGAGGAACAATTTCTTCCCCACAAGGGTTGTCAAGGGCTATCCCAGGCTGTCCAGGGCAGTGGTGGAGTCCCCATCCCTGGAGGGGTTTCAAAGCCATGGAGCTGTGGTGCTGAGGGACCTGGTTTAGTGGTGACCTGGCAGTGCTGGGCTGATGGTTGGACTTGATGATCTTAAAGGCTTTGCCAAGCAGAAAAATTCTACGAGTTTATGATTCTATGACTGTCAACTGTTTTTGCAAGTCACTTGCTTATTCCAATGCCGTTCAGATGCTTTACGCCGATGAACTCAGTATTTTGATGGCGCCGTTACCTTTCCTAAAGGCTTATTTGCTTGACTGTCCCATTACCTGCAAATTGGATAGGTCTGATCAATACTTGTGGTTCCAGGAACGTCTGGCTGGTGCAGAAGTGCCTGGAGGGGACAGCAGGTCCCAAAAGCAGGAGAAGGTTTGAAAGATGATTGGACAGGGAGCTGCAATGTGCATCATGTTGTTATTAGACCAGCGAGACCTTCCCATGTACAGAGCTGGATCGCAACCCGATACAGGTCCAGGCTTTGATCTTAAAGGTCTCTTCCAACTGAAACAACTCCGTGATTCTGTGATTCTAACACCAGATTTTGCCAGTAAGAGTTGATGTCCACACGCATTAAACTTGAGCCTCCCTGCTGTCCGAAGAGCTAAGGAAATGTTTTTTATTGCTGGGGGAAAATGGTTTAGAGGGTCATTAATAGATTGGGGCAGTTCTGACATCATCACCTTCTGCTTTCACTGTTAGTCCACCTTGCATCTAACCTTTGTGGTCCTCTGCTAAACTTCTCATGCAAGGTCACTGCCCAGAGAGAGGCACTGAAGATCTGTGCAGTGAAAGAGGAAAGGTCTTCCTGAAAGTCGCTGAGAGCATGTGAAGGTGATCTCTGATGAAGTGCCTGGGAACAACATTCATTTCAATGTGGTCACTAAGAACAGGAGAGGAAGATGGATGGAGTTACCTAAGAAATGTCAAGTCATGGTGTGTTATCATACAGCTCATTCAGTACCCACAGCTCACCCCTGGGCTGCAACGTTGTGGATTAAAGTCCTACACTGGGACTTGGGATCATTGCTCTTAAAATGAAGAAGATGCATGGACTTTATAAAGTATATCATAGCCTGTCAGCTGAAATTGGAGCAGAGGAATCTTTTTGGTGATAACAGCCATGAGGATGGTGTCCAAGAAGGATAATTTGACCATAGAATCATAGAATGGTTTGGGTTGGAAGGAACCTTTCAAGGTCATCCAGTCCCACCCCCCTGCTGTGAGCAGGGACATCTGCAACTAGAGCAGGTTGCTCAGAGCCCTAGCCAGCATCAGGGATGGGGCATCAAACACCTCTCTGGACAGCCTGGGCCAGGGTCTCACCCAGCATCAAAAATGTCTTCCTTCTCTGTAGTCTCAATAAAAACCATCACCCCTTGTCCTGTCCCAAGGGGCCCTGCTAAAAAGTCTGTCCCCATCTTTCTGACAGGCCCGTTTCAGTACTGAAATGCCACGAGAAAGTCTCCCTGGAGTCTTCTCCAGGCTGAACAACTCCAACTCTCTCAGCCTGGCCTCACAGCAGAGGGGTTTCAGCCCTCAGATCATTGTTGTGGCTTCTTCTTGACCTGCTTCAACAGGTCCATGTCTTACACTGTGGGCCCTAGAGTAATCATGGCTTCTATTCAGTAGATAGATGTCCATCGCTAGGAGTGTGGAGGTAATCAACACAAATCTCACAGGGCAACAGGGCAATACCTGCCCCACCATCCTCCATCCCATACCTTCTACTTTCCACAGGAACTGCATCTTCAAGATCTCTGATGCAGTTCTCTTGATCCGTGGACTTACCACACTAGCACCAAATAGTGGAAGTGCAGGATGTCTCCAGGGGAATCCAGCATTGGATCTTCCAGAAGATCTTTGCATAGATCAGTGACCTGTGCTAGAGTTTTCCCAGGTAGAAAGCCTGGCTGTGGCACCTTTATGTCTCCTGTTTGAGAGACATAGATGGCACACCTTAGACAGGCACCAAAAGTAGGATTGATGAGCCTCCTACCTAATGACTTACTTTGTGATTAGAGGTGGAAGGGCCTGGGCTGGTTGGCTTTGACTATGGCTGTTGTGTACAGCTGCAGATACGCACTTGGGGTCACATGGCTTTACTTGGGGCCAGACCTCTTTCTTGATCTCCATTTTGCTGTGAGGTCAGTGGTAAAGGTCATGCAGTCTCTCTTTATATGAGGCAACATGATGGAGTTGTGACATAGAGATGAATCTGGAGCTTTGCACACTGAGAGGTGCTTTTGCCAGAGGTGCTGAAGGAGCTTTACAAGAAGTTTTATGCTCCATGTCTTAGTGATGCTCCTGAGGTGGTCCAGAAGGACCTACAGGTGTGGCTGGAGAAATAGCAGTCCTACATAAGGTGTCCTCCCTCATTGGCATAGCCTTCAGGAGCAGCATAGCAGGACAGTGTAGACATGACATTTCTGAACGTGGAAGATTTATATCAACATCTTTGCCCTGGCAGCAAAGTGTTGGTTCTGGGAGGATTGAGGATGAGACAGTAAGGTTGTGTCTCCCTGGAACTGTGCTGAAGATAGTAAATGATCTCAAACATTGACCCTTGCACCAAAATTTCTGAACAAAGTGAAAGAAAATTCAGGCTGTTTGGAGGGATTCTAGTGGTAGAAAATGAGCACATCTGTGACAGGAGTTTTATTAGGTCTTCACGTCTCCCACTGCTGATGTCTGAAAGTAGTTGAGATGATCACCATCCTTGGTGCCAGTCCTAAACCATCAGATATCTAACATGATCATGGGTGTGCAATTCAAAACATTGGAGAAAATCTCCACAGAATCATAGAATCGTTTTGATTGGAAGAGACCTTTAAGATCATCAAGCCCAACCATTAACCCAGCACTGCCAGGTCACCACTAAACCATGTCCCTCAGCACCACAGCTCCATGGCTTTGAAACCCCTCCAGGGATGGGAACTCCACCACTGCCCTGGGCAGCCTGGGACAGCCCTTGACAACCCTTCAGGGAAAAAATTGTTCCTCATGTCCAACCTAAACCTTCCCTGGAGCAACTTGAGGCCATTTCCTCTTGTCCTGTCGCTTGTTCCTTGGGAGAAGAGACCAACCCCCACCTGGCTCCGACCTCCTTTCAGGGAGTTATGGAGACTGAGAAGGTCTCCCCTGAGTCTCCTTTTCTCCAGGATCAACAACCCCAGGTCCCTCAGCTGCTCCTCACGAGACTTGTGCTCTAGACCCTTCCCCAGCTTTGTTGCCCTTCTCTGGACACTCCAGCTCCTCAGTGTCCTTCAGCGTAATGTGCTCCCGATTGCACTGAAACAGTGACAGCTCAGGGTCGATAGTTGCTGTTTCATAAATAAGGTCTGGTGAGTCCCAACCTAAACATTTCAAAGCAAAAGGAATTGTTAAAATACATCTATAACCACATATAATTCCCTTTCTGCTTACACAGGGGATGGTGGGAGGATGTCCATGCCTTGCTCACTAGAAGTAACTTTGTATGTGGTGAGGAGTCTCTCTTTTACCATATTCAAAGAATAAAATAGCCACCTTTGATTCCACTAATGCATTTATGAGGTAAATGGGAGAGGAGCTTAAGTTGGATTCTAAATGTGACTTGACAAGCTACAGCCTGAAGATACATGTCAGTCAGTCTGCGGTGCACGGTGCTGTCGGCCCATCAGCTGTGTCACTGGTGATGAATGCTAACAAACGAGTTACTGTCTAGTTGTCATGGAAAGCTTGAACCATGGAAGGAAAAAAAAAAATATATATAAGAATTAACGGGCTTCAAGCTGCTTTCAGAGGTGGTGAGAAATCTAATTCTTGTCTGGTGATTGAGTTCAGAAGCAGAGATGGAGAACCATCAGACCAAAGCTTTACAGGTCTGGAGTCTGAAAGCCTCAATCCCAGCACACCAGGAGAGGTGTAGCGTGGGATGTCCTACCTGTGTGGCAATGGTGGCCAGCCCTATGAGGATCTGTCTCTCCAGTGAACCCTATAGCTATGATATAAAATAACGGGGAAGTTCTCTTCAAGTTCCGAGGTTAAATCTCTTGGAAATCCCAGCAGCTGCTGGCCTGGTTGCAGATGTCTCACTGTCTTCAGTAGTGATGTCATACAAATTGTCTCATTCTCAGAGACAGGGATTTGCCTGAATTTCATGCCACAGTTAAATGCTTTTCTTCCAGACTTCCCTTTTAATTGATGCATTTGAAATACATTGTTGAAATATTGAGGTTAGTGCTTCATCTTGTGAGGGCAGAAGGAGGTAGAGAAAGACCAGTTGTCCCATAACCAACATGGGTGCAAGAGGTGCCTTTTCAAGGGTGGCTTCCATTAGCTGCATTGATTGTGCCTTCCCTGGAAGTCTTCAAGGCCAGGTTGGACAGGGCTCTGAGCAACCGGGTCTAGTGGGAGGTGTCCCTGTCTATGGTTGGAACTGGATGATCTTTAAGATCCCTTCCAACCCAAAACACTTGTGATTCTAATCATGGTTGGCTTAACTTTCTTTCTCTAGCCAGGAATGTTTGAGGAGAACTTTCTGAGCACTGGCTCTCTTCTCAGTCTCTGAAGGACTTTTAATTACTCAAATTCTACCTCTACCTTATTTTTCTTCTATTTTTTTCACAGTGTTGTGAAGATCCTGCTCGCAGCTAATGCAGATCCAAATCTTGGAGATGATTTCAGCAGTGTGTACGAGACTGCCAAAGAAAAAGGCCTCCATTCTTTAGAAGGTAACATTGATTGTGTGTGCAGCTATCTGCATTTGCTTCTCAGGTCCCCAGATTCTGTTTCCTGTCTTTGGAATGGAGATTTGACCTCATTTGGTTTTTTAGAGCTTGCTTTAACTTCCATTAAAATGCAGAGTAACTGGTGGTACGTGAGCGAGTGTACATCTGAAGAAAAAACATTGTGTAGATGTTTATGGGTAGCAATCCTTCAACATCCCAGAGATAACCTGATTTTTATACAGCCAGAACATAACACAGAGCCATAGGTAGCAGCATCATCCCATTGACCCACATGCAGCCACTGGCTGGGGAAGAACAAGGGTTCAGGGTGGTGCATTCCACAGGTAGCTTTACCCCAGATCTTATAAGCAAATATAAAATGATGAAAGACTTCTCCAGTTGAGACAAAGCTGAATGGTGGAACTGTTTGCAATAGCTGCTGCTGGATTTTGGGCAGGCATTAATGCTGGCTTTGAGCCCTTGAGGTCTTTACATGAAAACAAGGACATTTTCTGCAGCATAATTTCTCCTTACCATGATTCTTTGTGGCCATTATCTCAAGTTCCATTCTCACTGGATACAGGCCTAGAGCCACAGAATCTGGAATGGTTTGGGTGAGAAGGGACCTTTCAAGGTTATCTAGTGCAGCCACCCTGCAGTGATCAGGGACATCGTAGAACCATACAGTCATAGTGTCCTGGGTCAGAAGGGACTTCAAGGGTTGTCTGATCCAACCTTTCTTGGCAAAAGCCCAGTCTAGACAAGCTAGCTTCTCACGCTGTCCAGCTGAATCTTCAAAGTGTCCAGAGTTGGGGACTCCACCACTTCCCTGGGGAGATTATTCTAATGGCTGATTGTCCTTGTGAAAAATTGTCCTATTGTGTCCAGTCAGTCTCACCAGGAGTAACTTGTACCCATCACTTCTCTCCTTGTTCATGTGGCATCTTTGACTAGATCTTAAATTCCCCGGACTTAAATTTCCAAGACTCTTTCAACAATAAATGATGGTTAAATTTTCTAGCTTTTGTGTTATCAATGGACTCTCAGGAGGGATGTCTGGATTCTTAGTGCCCAGCTGGGCTTCAGAGTGACCAGGATGGTTTCAAGGATGGTTCTGGTCCCCAGGCTCACAGCTCCTGGCAGGCAGGACCTGACCCCACTAAAATATCCCCAGTTGTTTCCTTCCACATTCCAGAAGCCTCTTCCCCATCCAAGCAACTTGCTTATCCACCAGCCTTGGATCTGAGCTGGCAGACCATTGAGAGTGTCCCAGAGATCCCCATCACCCTGCCAGAGCTCAACAGGCTGCTGGGCCTTGTGTTGCTGGGGACTGCTGCATCCACAGTGACGCATTTGTGTGCTCTGACATTCTCTGTGGAAGTTAAACTTTTTCCTAGCTGCTCTAAGGAGAAAATCAGAGGAAGCTACACACACAGGTTATCTCACAATCACAGCAACCCAGCATGGTAGCTGTTGGAAGGAACCTCTGGAGATCATCTCATCCAAACCCCCTTCTCCACCATGGTCACCCAGAATACATTGCCCAGGATCACATTGTCCAGGTGGATTTGGAATCTCTCCACAGAATGAGACTCCACAGAAGGAGGCTCCACAGAGCCTGGGCCAGGCTCTGGCACCCTCACAGCAAAGAAGCTTCTCCTGCTGTTCAAATGGAACCTCCTGGGTTCCAGTTTGTCCTGTCACTGGGCACCACTGCCAAGAGTCTGGCCCCATCCTCTTGACCCCCACCCTTCAGCTATTGATCAGCATTGATCAGATCCCCTCTCAGCCTTGTCTTCTCCTATCTAAACAGCCCCATGGCTCTCAGCCTTTCCTCAGCATGGAGATGTTCCAGTCCCCCCAGCATCTTTGGAGCCTCTTCTGAACTCTGCAGTAGTTTCTTGTCTCTCTTGAACTGGGGAGCCCAGGACTGGACACAGTACTCCAGACGTGGGCTCCTTAATGCAGAATAGAGTGGGAGGAACTCCCTCCGACCCCAAGCAGCTGGCCACACTCTTCTTCATGCTCCCCAGGAGACCACTGTCTTTCTTGTCCATGAGGACCCATTGCTGGCTCATGGGCAACTTACTGTCCACCAGGACTCCCAGGTCCTTCTCAGCACAGCTGCTTCCCAGCAGGTCACCACCTCCCCTGTACTGGTGCAGGGGGGTTATTCCTCCCCAGGTGCAGGACCCTACTCTTGCCCTTGTTAGAACTTCATGAGGTTCCTCTCTTCCCAGGCAGCTCTCCAACCCGTCCAGGTATCTGCACAGTTTCCAGGGCCCAAATCAGCCAGTGATATTCTCCATGCCAAGAGCTGAAGGCTCCATAAAGTTTAATGAAGGTGCAATATTTGAACCATTCACAAGACACAGGCTGAGTGAAGATGAATCAGTGAGGGACCCGTTTTGACAGGCTGTTATTTTTCAAAGCTCCTGGCTCTCCTCCCTCTCTGTAACCCATCCTTGCGATAGACCCACTCCCTGACGGAGGGGAGGACCCGCGTACATCCCATCACTGCCACGGCGAATGCAAAATGTATGGAAAAACATTAAAAAAATGAGCAATGGAATGCCAATACTTAATGCCTGCTCATAGACTTTATTTAAGACAAAGTATATCAACCAGTAAAGTTAATTGTTTTTGTCTGCATTCATCCCTCCGTAATGTTATATATATTTGGGGGGGTGAAGAAAAGATAAGGCTACTCAGTCAGAAGTTGCATTAATTCTTCGGTTGACATGTTTTATTAAAAAGAATAAATTCAGTTGTGTTTTTTAAGAAGAGAGGGAGAGAGAGACAGAGAAACTGCCTTTGTTTTTTCATTCTTTTTTCACCCATTTACATATTCCGTGTATAAATATTTTTTCATAAAAACATCCCAATCGAGAGGGTCCGCGCCACAACCGGCGCACAAAATATATTACAGACATTTATATGGATGGCAGGAAGGGAGACAGAGGGCTGAAAATTTCCAGGCACCCCGTGATTGATGGCGGACGAGGCTTCCCCTGACGCTTTATTGAGTTTCCGATGATTATCTCTCTCTGAGACATTTTTTACAGATGACGGCCGAGCTGTCACAACGGACCATGGGGGAAAAAACCCAACAATAATAACACTTTAATCTCTTTACCGCACTGCTCCCTAGTATCTCAGATTCATCTTCCCTGACGCACGCAGTTCATTATCCTGCTCCTCCCTGGGTAGGAAATGACGACAAATAAATAAATATACATACTCACCCTGTCCGCTTGGAGAAAAGACCCAGGAAAGGAGAGGAGCCAGGGCATTAATTGATCTTCCTGAGGGTGCCACAGTTCATTAATGGAGATGCTAGTCTAAGATGGCATCAGGTATTCATGGTGGTGTTTTTCACTTGCGAACTTTTCAAATCTTCTGGAAATCTTTTAGGAGGGAATGCGGAGACTGCCCTGCAGCGGATCCTCCATCTGGCTCCACTTCCTTTGCTGTGACAAAGTGTTAGGTGCTCAGAGCCCTTTCAAGTGCTCCCTGGTAAAGTCCTTGAATGTGACTTCTCTGAGTCTTGGTTCTATACCAGTTCATTGCAGAGCTGGATGCACCTCCAGGAGCAGCATTTGGCTTCCTGGTTGGGTGGTGTTCATCATCACCCCACCAAACATTTCTATGATTCTATGTTTCTACCACTTAGGCTCCATGGTGGGACTGTGTGTTTGTGGGGCTTCCTCATCCTCAAAGTTATGGGGAGAAGGCTTATGGCCATATTGCTACCACCTGCAGCCAAGTGAGAGGTGGATTAATCTCCATCACCTCTGGACTGGGTGTGGCAGCCTCACTTTCCTCAAAAATTGGGGATCTTCACACTTCTCAATATCTAAAGGGCATCTATCAGGAGGATGGGGCCAGGCTCTTGTCAATGGTGCCCAGCAACAAGACAAGAGTCACAAACTAGAACTGAGGAGGTTCCATCTGAATAGAAGGAAAAACTTCTTTGTGGTGAGGGTGCCAGAGCCTGGCCCAGGCTGCCCAGAGAGGTTGTGGTGTCTCCTTCTCTGGAGAGATTCCAAACCTGCCTGGACAGTGCGATCCTGGGCACTCTGCTGTGGGTGACCCTGTTGGAACAGGGTGGCTGGATGAGATGATCTCCAGAGGTCCCTTCCAAACCCTACCATGATGGGATTCTGTAAAAAATCAGATATAAGACGCAGTGCCTCTCAAAACCTGCATCCCTGCATGATGGCATCTGCTCGCTTATGAAGGAGACACTGAAGATGCTGAAGGTAGAGAGGGATCTGCCTCACTGGTGACAGAGTGCAGTGCCTTCTGGTGGACCCATTCTGGGTGCTGGAGACCTGCCCAGACACACGGGCGGGTTTGCTCAAGAATTCCTCAAATTAGGAATTTGCTTGAAGGCCAAGCAATGGTGGATCATCTGAAATCACTGCTGCCTTGTAGAAATCAAAGTATCAGGAGAGAGTTTCTCCTGCATTCCCTGATCTTTCATCTTTGTGGTCCAAACTCAGTTTTTGCACCTGATCTGGAAGATCAGGTGGATCTGTCTCACCACACAGTCCTCCTGGGAATGCTGTGGCCCAGCTTTGCTCTGACCTGCAAGCACAAGTCGTTGGGCTTTCCCTTTTGCAGGGTATCTGTCCCTGTTGGCACTCAGTAAAGCAGAGCTCAAGGGGAGAAAAAAATATAATTAATCAGCTTTAGAAAACAGCAGTTTCTGTTCAAAGAAACATCACCATTTCTAGGTCTGATTTCACAAACCTGCCAGGGCTCAGTGTAATTGCGTTTGCTCAGGGGATTCCAGGCTTTCTAGTGAGCTGTAAATTGTGTTATTATGAATTATTCCCATCCCAGTCACGTCAAGGAGTACTCCTTATGGAACACATGGTACTAGCGGCTCAGCAAACACAGGATAAAAATTCAGAAGTTGCAAGGAACAGCTGGTTTCAACACAAAACCAAAGATGACAGGAACAGAACTGAGTCAAGTGTCATGCTCTGAAGGACTTCGACCTCTATTACTTTTCAGTTATCAAAAGAAGTGTTTTTAGAAGAGTTACAGCTTTTATCTTGATGTTCCTGGGAAGTGTGAGACTTCCCCTTGAAGTGCTGAGTCCATCTCTGTATCCTCAGCACAGGAGAGACAGGGACCTGTTGGAGCAGGGCCAGAGGAGCCCCAGCAATGCTGGGAGGGCTGGAACCCCTCTGCTGGGAGGCCAGGCTGAGAGAGTTGGGGTTGTTCAGCCTGGAGAAGAGAAGGCTCCAGGAAGACCTTCTTGTGGCCTTTCAGTACTGAAAGGGGCTGTCAGAAAGATGGGCACAGACATTTTAGCAAGGCCTGTTGTGACAGGACAAAGGGTGATGGATTTAAACTGAAAGAGGGAGAGTTAGACCAGAGAGAAGGAAGAAATTGTTGACACTGAAGGTGGCGAGACCCTGGCCCAGGTTGCCCAGAGAGGTGGTCGATGCCCCATCCCTGGAACCTTTCCAGGTAAGGTTGGCTGGGGCTCTGAGCAACCTGCTCTAATTTGATGCCTCTGCTCTAGTAGATGTCTCTGCTCCCTTCAGGGGGTTGGACTAGATGACCTTGAAAGGTCCTTCTCAACCCAAACTATTCTGTGATTCTTATCATGACTCCAAGGAGATGCTTCAGGCATTCCCTTCTGACTGCTGTCATCCCTCAGTTTCTCTGGCTCTTTTCTTTTGGTTATGGCTTGTAGGTTTTGGTGCTTCCAGCCTTTAATAGGTGCAGGCTGCTGGGATTGTGTTTTGGCTTGGGGATGAAAGTGGTGTCAAAGAAGCATTGAGTGGTTGTTATCCAGCTCTTCTAGGCAGTAAAAGGAGGGGAAAAAAGGCAGAAGTCTCTATTTGTTGCTTGTGTTGAATCCTGATTTCACTTTGAAGGTGCAAAGAGGCTGTGGTTGGAACAAGTCTGAGAGGTTTTCTTATGGGCTTTCTCCAACCACCTTCCCTACCTGCTTGCTGTGAAGGCAGTGACTGGGATTTGTGGAAAATGTGTTGTCTTCATCTCTCCTGCTCTTTGATTGGATATTATGAGAAATTTCTTCACCCAAATGTTTCTCAAGGCCTGTCCCAAGATGCCCAGGGCAGTGGTGGAGTCCCCATACCTGAAGGGGTTTCAAAGCTGTGGAGATGTGGTGCTGAGGGATGTTGTTTAGTGGTGTCCTGGCAGTGATGGGTAGCAGTTGTACTTGATGAACTTAAAGGTCTCTTCCAAACAAACCGATTCTATGTTTCTAATAGCTACTAGAAACCCTCAACAGGCTCCTGATGGTCTCCTGGAAGACACCTCAGGCTCTTAGCAAGCTTCCAGATGAGTGGTGGTGGTCCTTGCTGCTGGTGCATATTCAGATGAACAGTTCTTGACTTTGTCCCAGTGAGCTGAGGTTTCATTTCTTCTTTCCTGCAGTCCTTGTAACCCGGGAGGACGACTTCAACAACCGCTTGAACATCCGAGCCAACTTCAAGGGCTGCACAGCTCTACACTACGCAGTTCTGGCTGATGACTACCTGACAGTCAAATTGCTGCTGGATGGAGGTGAGTTTTGTAGCTCCATTTGGCTCTTGTGGCCAGGAACACTTGTTCTCAGCAAGCCCAACCCACAAAACCTTCAGGTCTGTACAAGGACTACAGGCTTTCACTGTTGGGATTAGATGGGAGTTACTGTTTGCTTAAATCTCTTTTTGGTTTTTAGTTTCTGTGTTTCATCTCCCATGTTTTTTCTCATGTACTTCTAGTGACTGTTCTCATCTTCATCATTAAGTCTTCCCTTTCTCCCCACACTTCCATAAGGACAGTCTTTCTGTGCAGAATTTTGAACCTTACCCTTTAACAATTTGAATTCTTATCCCTTATGCACCAGTGTAGTGCAGAATGGAAGAGCCCCAGCTTTACTGGGAATGGATCTGCTCTGTAGACAAGGCACTGCATAGGTACTGGTAGCCACATGAAGTGGGTGAGGCTCTGGTACTCTTGGCATCTTGGCAGTGCAGCACTTGGGAGAACTGGTAGAACTGAACTCAAGCGGTTGTTGCGTCCTTTCAGTACCTGAAGGGGGCCTACAAGAAAACTGGGGAGGGAATTGTTATGAGGGCTTGTAGTGATAGGGTGAGGGGTGATGGCTTTGAACAGGAAGAGGGAAGATTTAGATTAGAAATCATGAAGTTCTTCACTCTGAGGATGGTGAGGCACTGGCACAGGTTGCCCAGGGAAGTTGTAGGTGCCCCCTCCCTGGAAGTGTTCAAGGCCAGGCTGGATGGGGCTTTGAGCAACCTGGCCTAGTGGGAGATGTCCCTGCCCATGGCAGGGGGTTTGAACTAGATGATCTTTTAAGGTCCCTTCCAACCCAAACCATTCTATGATACTATGATTACATGTGTCCTCCTGCTTAGATCACAGTCCCTTTCTTCTCATGGATACATTTTTACTGTCATCTCCTACATACTCTTGGCTCTAGATCCATAAAGATACTTATGATTGGACCCAATGATGTTAATGGCCTTTTGCAATCTAAATATGAGTTGAAATTCATAGGAACATAGCAAGTTCAGGTTGGAAGAGACTTCATGAGGTTTCTAGTTTATCCTCCTGTTCAAAGTAGGGTTAGCTGTGAGCCCAAACCAGGTTACCCAGGGCTTTAGGCATCTGAGTCTTGAAAACGTCCACAGATGGACACTGCCCAACCTTTCTGAGCAGTCTGCTTGACTACCTTCATGTGGAGAAACCTCAGCAGCAGTAGCACAGGAAAAGGAGATGTATTTAGCTAACAGCATGGAGATATGCTACCATGGCAACAGGTTTTTATATCTACCCTCCTGCTGATCTTTACCAGGATGACATTTGCGTCTGTGTTGTGCTGTTACCTAGAATCAGAGGCTGCTGAACGTGTGTCGATGTGCTGTTAAATCAACTGCATCTGCCCATGAGGCAAATCTTTCTGCGGACCTCAGAGCTAGGCAGTAGAGTTCTGCAGATAGAAACATAGAATTGTTTTGGTTGGAAGAGACCTTTAAGACCATCAAGCCCAACCATTAACCCAGCACTAAACCACTAAACCAAGTCCCTTAGAACCCCATCACCACAGCTTTTCAGTTTCTCCAGGGATGGGGACACCACTGCCCTGGTAGAAGAAAATGTTCCTCATGTCTAACCTAAACCTTCCCTGGTGCATCTTGAGGCCATCTCCTCTGGTCCTATCTCTTGTTCCTTGGGAGAAGAGACCAATCCCTCAACTGGCTCCAACTTCCTGTCAGGGAGTTGTAGAGATTGAGAAGGTCTCCCCTGAGCCACCTTTTCTCTAGGATCAACAACCCCAGCTCCCTCAGCTGCTCCTCACCAGAATTGTGCTCTAGACCCTTCCCCAGCTTTGCTGCCCTTCTCTGGACACGCTCCAGCCCCTCCATGTCCTTCTTGACATGAGGGGCCCAAAACTGAACCCAGGATTCGAGGTACAACCTCCCCAGTGCCCAGATCCAGGGGGGTGATCTCTGCTGTAGTCCTGCTGGCCCACTAATGCTGATCCAATCCAGGATGCTGGTGGCCTTCCTGGCCACCTGGGCAAGGTCCATGTCTTTTGCCTTATCACTCCACCTCCTCCAAAAACAACTTCAGCTCTTCCCTGCAGAGTCACCTGGGGTACCTTCGAATGAGTGAAAAGCAGCAGTGCTGTGCCTGCTTTCCAGTGTTCTGCCAGCAGCCTTCTGCCAAGCACAGCATCTAGCAGCTGAACACTCTCAGCCTGTCCCTGCCATGCAGAGAATCTCCAGTGCCTGTCTAGCCAGGTGGTGATTTCTGCAAAGATTTTAGGAATTTCATCGGTTTCATGGTGTGGTCATCTCAGGAGTTCATTCTAGGGAAGCAGACAGGCAGAGGTTTGTAAGATGGGCTCATATAAGGCTCATTCCTTAAGAAAACAGCTAAAAAGAGAATGGAAAACATCCCCAGAAGAGGCAAAGAAAAATAATTGTAGGGACACTGAACCTTGATACTCCTCTGCAGCATGTGTTTGTTATCTGTCAGAAATAGAAAAATAAGAGTGAAAGGTTGAGATTCAGTGTCTCTGAATTCCACAGTTGACTCTGGGTCAGGATTTTTCTCTGGGAGACTGCCAGATACCAGAACCCTATTTCGTGGCTTTAAATTAACAACATCCCCTCCCCCCAGAATAAAGAAACCCTACTGCAAATTAATTTAGCCCATGTTCCTTGGGAGTACCTGCAGAGAAGGGTACAGCAGACAGCCCAGGGCAATGGTGGAGTCCCCATCCCTGGAGGGGTTTTGAAGATGTGGAGCTGTGGTGCTGAGGGACAGGGTTTAGTGGTGACCTAGCAGTGCTGGGTTAACTGCTGGGAAACTGCTCCAACAGGACCTCTAAGATCTGGTGATGGTGGGCAGGGATGCCTGTGGGAGGACAGGGGTGGGCTTCCCCCTCCTGTGTGGTGAGTTGTGAATGCACAGACCAGGAAGCGCTTTGATGGTGACTGCCACAATCAGGAGAGCCTGCGTGGTGTTTGGTAGAGGGGCTACGTGGTCCAGGTGCTGGCCTGGAAGCTTCCTCATCACAGCAGTGTTGTGAGAAGATCTGAGCGGGGTGAGTCTGCAGCTCTTGAATAAAAAGATACTGTATCAAAACAGTCAGATCCTTTCAAGTATCATGAAAAGCAGGTGTCAAATAGAGAGGGGGACACACTTGCACCAGGATCATTTCAGTTGGGTTTGTGTGCACTCTAAAGACAGTGCTTCACTGGTCATTCATGATTTGGGCCTCTCAATAGCCCCATGCTTTCAAATTTCAAATACCTTGAAACTGCAGAATCCCAGCATGGTAGGAGTCTGAGGATCATCTCATCCAATCCCCCTGCTCCAGCAGGGTCACCCAGAGCACATTGCCCAGGATTGCATTGTCCAGATGGGTTTGGAATCTCTCCAGAGAAGGAGACTCCACAACCTCTCTGGGCAGCCTGGGCCAGGGCTCCTCAAAATCTAAGCAGATAAGCAACAGGACAAGGAGAATAACCTTGAATCTGACCCATTTTACTCCATATTCTGTTGATGATCATGCTTAATTGTGTAGTCACACTTTTTGTGAAACAGGGAACTCTCCAAACACCTTGAAAAATAAGTAGATGAGCACACAGGGCAATGAGAATAACCTCTAGTCCAACCCATTGGACTGGAGCTGAGGAGTATTTCATGTGTGGGATGGTGAGAATCCCAACAGCAGTGTCTGAACTCTAAAAACACCTCAAATGCTGATGTGAACTGGGACAGTCCCCTGTGAAGGAGGTGGTACAGACACGGTGTCAGCAGTAACAGACGGGTGTTGTTGTCATGAGAGAATCACAGAATGGTTTCAGTGGGAAGGAACCTTTTGAGCTCATCTCATCCAGACCCCCCGCAGGGAGCAGGGACATCTGCAACTAGAGGAGTTGCTCAGAGCCCCAGCCAACCTCACCTGGAATGGTTCCAGGGATGGGGCATCGACCACCTCTCTGGGCAACCTGGGCCAGGGTCTCACCATCCTCACTGTAAAAAATGTCTTCCTCTTCTCTAGTCTGAATCTCCCCTCTTTTAGTTTAAAATCACCCCTTGTCCTGTCACAACAGGCCCTGATTAAAAGTCCCTCCCCATCTTTCTGACAGGCCCCTGGCAACCAGGGGTTGCTGCAACCCAGGTGCAAAACCTTGCACTTTGCTTTGTTGAACCTCGCGAGGTTCACACAGGCCCACCTCTCAACCTTATCCAGGTCCCTCTGGGTGGATCCTGTTCCTCAGGTGTGTCAGCTGCACCACTCGGGTGTCATCCTAATCCCTGTTAGCATTCCTAACCCCATCCAGAGCTCAGCTGCTGAGGTTGTGCTGCCTCCTCCTGCCCTGTGCAGGCATGAATTTGGCTGCTCTAGATCCAGATGTGTGTGAGCACCTGCCTGTCATCACTTCTTACCCCAAGCCTGGCCAGTATTGGCTGAGATGGTATCACAGGTGAAAGCACAAAGTCTGTTGGCTTTGAAAGCTCTCAAGGCAAGCGCCAGGGCCATAGCCATGCCCTGCAGGGCACTCCTGGCTGCATCCCTCTACAGAGCATAGAGGCATCATGTCTCTGCAGGCATCACTCTCTTGGGAGCACCTTTGTGGCAAAGCAGGGAGAACTCACCCATCGAAGGAATACTTGTTCGTGTTTGGCATGTCCATGATGTCCATGAAGCCTCTGTTCCCTGCAAAAGGCAGAGGCAGGGGTTATGGGACAGCCGATCAGCAAACCTTGTGGCAACACTTTATCGGTGAGGGAAACCCAGCAAACAAAAAGAGACAAGTGGCGTGAGAAACACGCTGGGATGTGGCTGATAACACGGAGATGGGGTGCTGAGAAAAGCCGCCCACCACCGCTGGGTGGGATTGTTTCTGATTTACACCCCACTAACATCCCCTGCATACCCCCTCTGGGTTCTTCATACACCCTGCAAACCCCCAACGCTGCTCACCAGTGGAGCCAGCCACGATGGCTTTCAACTTCCTTTTGTGCCTATGAAAGAAAGACAGTGAATCAGGGAAGAAAATAAGGAAGATGGTGCTTTTGAGAGGGCAATAGCCCTGCCAAAAGCCCCTGTACCTCTGATGGGGAGAGGCAATATCAGTATTAAAACCATTGTATGTTTTGGGTCACAACAACCCCCTGCAATGCTCCAGCCTGGGGGAAGAGCGGCTGGAAACTGCCTGGTGGAAAAGGAGCTGGGGCTGTTGGTCAACAGGCAGATGAAGCTGATCCAGTGTGTGCCCAGGTGGCCAAGAAGGCCACCAGCATCCTGGCTTGGATCAGCACTACTGTGGCCAGCAGAAGTAGGGCAGGGAGGGTCCCCATGGACTAAGCACTGGGGGAGGCTGCACCTTGAATCCTGGGTTCAGTTTTGAGCTCCTCACTCCAAGAAGGACATTGAGGGGCTGGAGCGTGTCCAGAGAAGGGCAATGAATCTGGTGAATAGTCTGGAGCATGAGTATGCTGAGGAGCAGCTGAGGGACCTGGGGCTGTTTAGTATGAAGAAAAGGAGACTTGGGAGACCCTCTCGCTCTTGACAACTTCCTGGAAGGAGGTTGGAGCCAGGTGGGGTCAGTCTCTTCTCCCAAGGAACAAGAGACAGGCCAAGAGGAAATGGCCTCAAGCTGAGGTTGCATATGAGGAAAAATTTCTTTCCCAAAAGGGTGGTCATGTCCTGGCCCAGGCTGCCCAGGGCAGTGGTGGAGTCCCCATCCCTGGAGAGGTTTCACAGCCTTGGAGATGTGGTGCTGAGGGACATGGTTTAGTGGTGACCTGGCAGTGCTGGGTTAAGGGTTGATCTTGAAGGTCTGCATTGCCTTGTCCAACTAAAATGATTCTATGGTTCTATGATATTGTTGGGGAAAAGGAACAATTTCTGAACCCAGGCTGAGCTCTGCCACAGAAGGTGTTGGAATGCTGATGCCCTTCTTTGCTTGTTGGCACTGCCATTCAGGGCTCCCCTGGCCCATGGGGGCACTGTGGCTGGCAGGGCAGAGCTTAAGTGTTACTCACACTGTCCGGTAGTACCAGTTCATGAGGATGAAGAGCATGGCAGCCAGGAAAAGCAGGACAGCCAGCACGATGATGGCCATCTGATAGAGACAAGGGAGTAGTGACAACCTCTGGCATGGAGCCAGCACTCAGTCGTGCACCCACCTGAAGTTATGTGGGTGAAACATCTCTCCGGGCCATGGAAAGCCATGGAGGATGGGAAGGGATATTGGCCCAGCTGCAAGGAGCAACCATCTCCAGCCCCAGCTGGGCCATTACCTGCAGAGCTGAGAGGTCATCTGGGGCCCGGGCAGTGATGGCAGGCTGCACGTCCAGCACGTTGTAGTTCCTGAAGAGGTTCCTCAGCTGCTCCTTATTCTCGTCTATCATCTGAATCACCCTAGGAAGAGAAGGGTTGCTTGGGCATCTTGATGTTAATGAGCCCTCCCTGAGGACTCAACAGGGCAAGTGATGGCTGGGTGATGGGCCAGATGACGTACCGCTCCACGTCCAGAATGCGGTTGGTCTCCTTGTTCACCACATGGATCAGCAGCTCCGTCTGCGCAAAATTCACTCGACCTTTCTTGTCAACATGGAACTGGGAAGATACAGCAAGGTCTGCAGTGCAGCAGAGGCATCTCCTCCTGGGACATCTCCTGAGGTGTGCTTGTGTGGTAATGGACCCTCACACCTGGCATGGGGTCGATCTGGACCCCTTGGATCCATATCAGCCCAAGGTATGTCCATCACCTTCAGTGCTCAAGGGTCTCTATGGTTCAAGATATCCTCAAAGGAGACCTCCCAAGCAGCATGTGGAAGGTTGCCTACCCCTCAAAGAAACCTCAAAGGTGGGTGCTTACCTGCACATCATCCGTGTTGACAATGGCACCTGTGATGTTGGACAGCAGGCTGATGAACTCCTCCTCAAACTGCCTGACTTTGTCAGGGATCTCATTGATGATTATTTTGACCCGCTGGTCATCCCGCAGGATGTAAATCCCCACAATAGCCGTGTCGTTGTGGCCCACCAGGTCAGAGGCCATGATTTCCACCACAAAGTAGCCAGGGTTGTAGGCCGTGAAGAGGTCAAAGGTTCGCAGGATCCCATCAAGGGTTCCTGGGGGAAGAATGGTTGCAAGTCCAGGATTACTGGCCCTGGCCAGTGAGATGTCTTTGGCCACAGGGATGTCTCTGGCCACGGCCCCAGTCTCCCGTGGCATGCACGGTACACACCGATGCTGAAGATGTTGGCCACCTCCTCAGAGTCGTTGGAGTGCTGCTTGATGTAGCGGATGCCCAAGATGTTGTACAGGACCAGGCTGTTATTGCCCACATCAGCATCCACCGCAACCACTCTGATCAGCTCTGATCCCACCTTGGCATCGGTGGCAACCCCTTTGAGGGAGAGATGGGACAGGGATCTGGGGCTGGCTCTTGCTGCCCCTTCATCCAGCTGGATTATCCCTGGAGCATCTCTGGCTCCCGGCGCCTTCAGCCCCTGGCACTTCTTACCTGCTGTGTACTCTGACTTGGTGAACATGGGGGACTGGTCATTGATGTCATCCAGGAAGATCCGCACCTCCTGGAGGCTGAGGTCCCCAGTGATGTCCCACGGCTGGGCTCTGCCAGCCCACTGGCCCCGGGAAGGTGACCAGTTCCTTTGACTGGATGCTTTGACAATGATGGAGTAGTACGGCTCCTTCTCCCGGTCCAGGTCTCGCAAGACCTGCAGCTTTCCTTCTCGGCTCAGCTGGAAGTTACTCTCCTGGTTCCCAGCTGGGTGCAGAAAGAGGTCCCCAGTCAGTCCCGTTTGGGCTCAGCATTTCTGAAACCCCACCTTGCCTGTTGACCACGGTGGAAAGGCAGCAAGATGATGGGAGTGATGGAAGCTCTTAGCAAGGGGTGTGCGAGGGGACGCAGAGCTGCCCATACCCTCCCCACTCGGCATCCACCTGCTATGAAGTAGTAGACGATGGCGTTGGAACCCTCATCCGCATCCACTGCTCCGGTGACGTTCCCCACCACGGTGCCTGGCCGCGAGTGCTCGGGGATGGAGAGTGCCTGGTACTGGGGACTGTCCCTCTGCCAGAGACCCCAGGAAAAGGGAGGATTATGAGCATTGAGGTGGTTTTAAATAAAAGCTGACAAATCCCATCATGTTCCCCACCAGTGGTGAATGGTCCATCACACATGCTTGCCAGCATCCCCATCCCTGCATCCCCTGCGTCCCACCGTCTCCATCCCATCTCCTTACAGGTGGCCTGAGGAAGATGGGCTCATTGTCATCGATGTCATCGAGTGCGACCTGGAGAGGCTGCATGGTCTCGTAGGCTGGCTGGCCCTGGTCACAGGCCACGATGATCAGCTGGGGAGAGGGACAAAAGGGCCATCCTGGGCAAAGCCATTCAGGCCAGGAGACATCTCTGACGCAGGGACAGAGGACAGCTGGGTGGTGAAGGATTCTGGGGGCATTTAACAGGGAATTGGGAGTTGGCCCACCAGTATGCAGTTCCCCATCAGCACTTGATAACTACCCTGTTCCTGATAAGATGTGCCATCTTCAGGACTGTGGCTGCCGTCCCCATCCCCACAACAGCACTTGCATCCTGCCAGACCCTTGCTGGACCCGCGACCTTGAGGACCACCCCAGCCACCCCATGGGCATGCTGCTGCCTGGCTCACGTTGTACACTGCCTGCTTTTCCCGGTCCAGCCGCATGGCCGTCTGGATCAGCCCGCTGACCGAGTCGATGCTGAAATACTCCCAGTCTTTGTTCCCTGCTCCAGTTTTCAGCAGGTTGTAGAGCACCGCTCCGTTGAGGCCTTCATCTTTGTCCGTAGCATAGACCTCATAGACGTTGGACCGCAGGGGGATCTCCTGCTTGCACACACATGGCTCCTCAGCCCCAGCATTGCACATGAGCCCTCTGCTCCCCCTGCCCCTCCAAGCCCCCTTGTATTGGGGTCATCAGGCTTCTGCTGCCCAAAACCCAGTTTAGGCTTGGCAACATGGAACCACAACTCCCATCCGCATGGTGGCTGCTCCATGCATGTGGCACTGACTGGCTAAACCAAGCCTGATTTCCCAGAAAGGAGAAACATCTTAAATGTCAGCGTTTTGGCCCTTGTTTATAATCAGGCTGGGGACACAGTGACTGGCTGTTCCCTTATTTTGCGTGCTGCCAGGGTTTCTGTTCCCCAAAGTTGCCCCAGCATCCCCACTTGCATGTCTGGAGAGGGACTGGTGTTGAATGTTCAGCGCCATGACCCAAATCATCTTGCTATGTATTAAATCAAGGTCTTGTTCCACCCCCAGCGGAGATGGAGATGGGGTATTGCCACTGGTTTACCTCCTTGATGTGCAGGATGGTGCCGTTGGGTGGGCGGATGAAGACAGGGCGGTTGTCATTGATGTCGATGACCTCGATGTGGAGCATGGTGGTCCCCCAGAGAGGGGGATGCCCCTTGTCTGTTGCGACTACAGTCAAGTTGAACCTCTCGTAGGACTGCAAGCGCCGCTGGGACTTAATGAGCCCAGAGTCTTTATTGATCTTGAAGGCCTCTGGGGGTAGAAAAACCACATCTCCGGCTCAGGACACTTGGCACCAGATAAACTGCAACTGGAAACCAGCTGAAGCACATCCCTTGCTGGTGGGAAATCCCTGTCCCTGGGATGGAGCAGAGCTGGCTGCCTGCAGCCAGGGGGGTGGATGGTCTCAGGGTTTCAGAGTGTCTCTGTCCACTTCCACATCCCTACAACTGACACTGCCAAGGTCCCTAGTCCTAGGCCACCCCTGGCTGTGTTTCATTCCTGCCCAGGCTGGGACGGTGGGCAGTGATTGGAGGAGCTCACGGGTCTCAAGAAAATGAATGGTCTACCATTCACCTCTACATTTATGCTGGCTTTTACCTGCTTCTCATCACTCCTCAGTGTCCAGAGATGATCTATTGGATTTCAGGCACTATCACTTTCCACCCACAAACCTTTTTAGCTTCTAAAGTATGCAGTGGGTTTGCTCCAAAACACACTTGTGTACACAGGAAGTTCTGTGGTGGTAAGAGGAGAAGTCAAGGCTGGGCTGCAGGACCAAGGCAGGCAAAGTCATGATGTCCCATCCCTGGAACCATTCCAGGTGAGGTTGGCTGGGGCTCTGAGCAACCTGCTCTGGTTGCAGCTGTCCCTGCTCC
>JANHFX010020089.1:7318-47297 GCA_027560015.1 Chloroceryle amazona
CTGCCCAGGGAGGTGGTTGAGTCACCATCCCTGGAGGTATTTAAGAAATGGGTAGACCTGGTGCTTCAGGACATGCTGTAGTGGCAGGCATCTAGGGGGTTATTTTGTGCTTTTAAAGTCATGTTTGATCAGGGGATTTGGGTGTTGGGGTTTTTTTTAGGTGTTGTTTTGTTTTGGGTATGGTTAGACTCTGTGACCTAGGAGGTCCTTTCCAACCATGAATATTCTGTGATTGATAGGGGGAGACAGTTTTTGTAGAGGAAGGTTGAGTTCAGACATACTGGTTTTTATGTTGATGTGGTTATCTGTAGAGCCACAGCAGCCTTATGCTAACTTGGGAGAATTAAAATGGTCACTGCTCAACTGTATGATTGTTAATCAAGACAGTCTGAGTGTCTACCATCTTCTGTCAGAGCTGTGATGGAGTTGAACATGTCCTGCTCTGCTTGTGGAAGAGAGAGTCCACTCTAATCTTCGTCTGTCCCTAAAGACCACCCTCTCTGTTTTGTGCTAGGAGATGTTAGTGTTGTCAGGGTTGGTATGGCAGTTCCTGATCGCTTTGGGACCTTCCAGCAGCACAGGTCATGGCAGATAATAGTGCTGTGTGCCGGTGTGGACTGCTGGTAGCAGCACTCATGCCACAAAATGTCAGAATTTGGCTTCCACCTGCATTTCTGGCATTTGTTGATGATGTGGTGATCAAACTTTGGACTATCAGTGGGGTACAAAATGTTTGTTACATGGACTGACTACTTTATAGCCAGGTATAGCACTGCAGGCTCAAGCTGCCTTTTGTTGCTAAGATCTTCTAGTGATTGGTGTACACTTAGATTGAGATACAGGTGTTCTGGACTAGATGACCTTTAAAGGTCCCTTCCAACCCAAACCAGTCTATGATTCTGTGAGTTGTAAAATAAACTGCTATCAAGAGGGTCCGTTTTGCACCATTTCAGCTTAATTTCCGACAGTTTACTTGGTGCTATGATACCCTCAGAGTCAAGCTCCTAGACTTGCTGTTCTAAAATGATGCCAGGAAATTTTCTCTTGACATTTTGAGAGACTTAGCCCTTTGCTTGGTGGTGGTTGTAAGGAGCAATGAGGTATGGTGGCCATGGCATTGGCAACAGTCAGTGCTATGGCTCTATTCTTTATAAAGGAAGATCCATAGGGAAGACCTACATTTCAGTGAAACGATACTGATCACTTTCAGCTTGGTAAAGATTCTGTGCTATTGAAGCTTTCTCTGTTACTGGTGTAGATCATGCGTTCTGAAAACATAAGTGAGGGCTGCAGCAAAAGAAATGTGACCAGCAGGTTGAGGGAGATGATTCTGCTGCTCTGCTCTGGTGTGAGGCCTTACCTGGAGTACTGTTTCCAGCTCTGGAGTCATCAGGACAAGGAAAGAGGAGAAGGCCCAGAGGAGGGCAACAAAAAACATCAGGGGGCTGGAGCATTTCCCCTGCGAGGAAGGGCAGAGAGTTGGGGTTGTTCAGCCTAGAGAAGGCTCTAAGGGAGACCTTCCTGGGGCCTTTCAGTACTTAAAAGGCCTCTGAGAAAGATGGGGACAGTCTTCTTAGAAGGACCTGTTGCAACAGCACAAGGGGTGATGGGTTTAAACTAAGAGGGGAGATAAGGACAAGATACAAGAAAGAAATGTTTTACAGTGAGGGTGGTGAAACGCTTGCACAGGTTGCCCAAAAAGGTGGTCGATGTCCTATCCCTGCAAACATTCTGTGTGAGGTTGGACGGGACTCTGAGCAATGTGATCTAGTTGAAGATGTCCCTTCTTATTATAGGGGGGTTGTACTAGATGACCTTGAAAGGTCCACTTCCAACCCAAACCATTCTATGATTTGCAGTGAAAGGAAGAGGAGAGGAGTTTAGGATTGTAGTAAAGTTTACAATCCTAATTTGTCCCTGTGCATCCTGGCTTGTTTGATGGCCCACTGCTGTACCACGTGGTCAGGAGTGACATGTACCTTCATGTGCCTGGGGTGAACCTCATCGAGTTGTGTAGAATTGAAAAAAAAGGGAAATGATGGCTGCAAAACCCTGAGAAACCTGACGTGGAGTGCACAGGAGTCAAGTTCCTCAGCTTCTGCTGTGAAATACAACTAGGCTGCAAGTACTGTTCGGGTCTGTGCCCAGTGGCTGTGCAGCAGGAGCAGAGCTGGTGCTGGTAACTGCAGTTGGAAAGATCCACCTCTTGATGAAGTGCTAAAACTTGCTAGTCTTCATATTTCTGGCTTGCAGGAAGGTAGTTTAAGTCATACACTCCAGTGGTGTTTAGCACCAAGAAAGAATTGACTGGAAGTTCATCCCCTTGTATTGAAACAGAAGCCTTGAAGATGGAAAAGGGGAGTGCATGGAGTGCATTAAAGCAATGGAGATGGATTTTTACTCCTAATGACATAGCATTTAAAGCTGGTGTAATGATAGAAGAATGACAGTTACTAAAAGTATCATTCAAAGACTTTCATGTCGTGCATATCCAATGATCCAAGGAAAGGTCAAGTTTATTCAGATACCTAATTAGCTGCTTGAAGTGTGTGCATAGGGACACAGGACTTGGCTTCTACCCAGCAGTCTGAGTTGAATTTTGCTTTGGGGGGGGGAAATAAGTACAAAGTTCAGGCTCTTTACCGCTAAATATGTCATAAACTGAAACATCAGGGGCTGATTTTTAAGCCTAATAAGCTTCATTTTATGCAATATAGCGGGTTGTTTTGTGTAACTTTAAGGAAGACATTTGCTAATTAGGCCAGCAGCATGTGCTTCATAAGGAAAGTTGCCTCTGAATTTCTGCCACCACCCGAAATATTTCAGGTGTGGTGCAGCAGGGATGCAGAGTTTGTGCAGGAAGTCTGAAGGGAATACAGAGGACAGTATTTATCTGAGCAAATACTCATTGAGCTTCTGGGGTATGTCTGAATTTCCTCTGTAGTCAGGAGGCCCCAGGGTGCAGTTCCTCTGACCTGTTTAAAGCACCTTGGATGCAGCCATGTATACCATGGCCAGGTGAGATGTATGCTACAGAGTTTTCTGAATGTTTTGTAATCATCATAACAGCTTTTCTGTCTTTGACAACTCCTAGTAAATACGTGCAATTAAAACTGGCTTACCTCATTACAAGGAAAATGACAGGCAGACCGTGGCACTGGTTTTCTGCCAGCAGAGGTAAGTGGACTCTACAATAAAATAAATAAAACATTTCTTATGACAATCCTTTGTTACGGACAGAAACAAAATGTACCCCTGGAAGTGACAACAAAGCTGTTGTAGAAAAAAATAGTTTTTTTCTACATACTTGAATGGGCAGCTGGTCCATTGCAACAAGGTGTAAGTGAACAGTGAGGGGTGAGCACTGCTGCAGGAGATGTGGCAAGCTTGCTGTCACATGTCAGGGAGTAGAGCACATGCTCTCTTCTTGCTTTCCTTAGAGAAAATATGATCTCAGTAGCATTATTAGGACTCTTTGTTCATGTTTTGAAGGCTCCTTGCTGCCAAGCTAGTACGGTCCTGCAAATATGCCCGTGAGCTTTGAAATCTGAAGAAAATAAAGGAAGACATCTGACTTCCTTTCTAGATGACTCCCTCTCAGATTTCTTCTGGTTTGCAGAGGAATACCTTTGATAAACCTCAAGAAGATTGTGCAATGCAGAAGGAAGGGAAACAAGCACGTGTCCTTTACTCCCTGCAGGCTTCTGTTTCTGGTGTTACTGACCATCATGTGACCTTCCTCTTCTACAGCAGGAGTAGGGTTTGCTACTATACCTCGCCTTAGACTCTCAAATACATTTCCTTATATCTTAATACAAAAACAGATCAGGAGAAGGCAGGAAACAGTTGTAGCAATGGGATAGAGTGCCACACAATTTCTAAAAGTGGTTGTGTTGTCCTGATATGCTCATCCGCTCTTTGGTTTGTTACAAAGGTCCCCTCTGTTCTTGAGGTCCCTCACTGCATTACCAAAAGATGTCTTATTGAGGCTCTCAGATTTTTTGCTCTTACAGGATCGTTAAGGGCAGATTTTAGTCCGTCCTTCAGAAAGATCAGACAAGCACTTCACAAGAGGAGTGACACCGCTGCTCCTGCAAGTTGAATATCACTATCTTGGCAGCAAGTGCACCAGCTGAGCTCTATCAGCAAGAGTTTTCTCCGCAAGCATCAGAAAATATTTTTTTAATCTTGATCTAACATTGATGTTGCAAGGAAATAAGTACAAAATGGATACATCTGTAGCTCAAAGTAGATGTTTGTACATAGTAATTCCTCATGGTTAAAAGTCTATTAGTAGAATTAAGTTGTATTTGAGTAAGACACAAGCTACTTGGTTTATCACTGTCTCCAGAGGTTTAGAAACAGAATTCTTTATTGACCCAGATGTATCATCTTTGTAGTCATTAGAATAATTCTCCAAACTACATAGCAGTAGTCAGCAAAATAGCAACTACATACCCATAATTAGTACCTGGGGGGAAGGACTCTTAGTTAACCATAGAACGTTGCTAATGATGAGGCGTGAGATGAATGATGAGCTAATGATGGGCTCTGAGATCGTTCACTATCTTCTGGAAAGATTTTTGTCCTCTGACAGAAGTGATACTGGTAGCCCTTTGTTACCCAGTTAAACCTCCCATCTGCTCCAAAAAGCCGTTCAGTCCCCTGCTGTGCTCAGAGGACGAATAGATAATCCGCACTGTGGAAATACTTGTTGTGCATCTTGATATTCTGAATTAAAGAAGATAAAGATCCTGTGGTTCATTTTAAATTGACTGTAACTTTCAGTAGGAAAACTTCATCTCTGAAGTGCAGTAAGTTGAGGATAGCAGTGTGCGAGATACTGAAATCTGGCTACGCAGTAAATCTTGTCTAATTAGATATGACTGACAGCATTTCATTATGTACGCTTTTGTGACAAAACCGAGTGTGCTCTGTAGGTAAGACTGAGAAGACCTATGTAGAAACTTAAGTTAGGTAAGATGCCAGGCTTGCGGTAGGCATGGATTAGGTGCTGCCAGATGTTAAGAGGTTAAGGAAAGTACTTAAGTGTGTGTTTTAATAGAAAAAGATCGGTTAAAGAAACTATGCTTCTAAAATTCTAAGAGAACGGGGAATTGCAACTCTTCAGTAGTTGTTGTTCTTGACCCTGTCAAACTGTTTACTGCTTGCTTGTGCAGATGATTGGAGTATTGAGAAATTCTTCCTGTGGAGATAAACTGCACTATGCTGCCAGTGGCTGTCATCGTGGAGATGCCACGTTAGTGGGCAGCTGCGGACTCGAGCTTGCACAATGCCGTGCTTGTGGAGCTGTTGTTTGATTTGCTCCCTGGCCAGTTGCATCATTTTTTGGTCTCCTGTGTTTGGGGGGGAAGTTGGCTGCAGAAGAGAATTGCATCTGGGCTTTCCGCCTGCCTGTTGCAAGGAGAATAAGAGTGTGGGATGGGGAGGGCAGGCAGGTGGTGATGCACCAAAGAGAGAGCACGGCCTCTTTGGGGAGGCCAGCTCTTCATGAGCCCACCCGTGTTCCGTTACTCATCTTCTTGGGAAATTGCCTAGTGTTGTAAAGCTTGAATTTTAAGGCTAGATTAAATACCACAGCTCTTGTCCAAGAAGTAAAAAGATGAGTAAAAACTCAATTTGGCAATTGTTTTGCCTTGACAACTGCAATGGCATTTGAAAGTGATGTGCTATGACTGCACTAGTCACAGTGTTTATGGGATGTTCCGCATTATGTAGTGAGCAGTCTATTCCATGAACAGAAGTACAACAGCTTTATTTTTTGAAATTGCTTTCTGTCTGAAAACCTGCTCCTTTTCTGTTTTGACAGAGGAAGGCTTTCTTTTACCACTCCCACATTGTATCGTAAATAATGAATTGTGTATGCAAATACCCTTTGGGTAGTTCTGAACAAATTGAGTTGTGAGCAGCTGGGATGTGTGTTGTAAACCCCATTCCTCCCAGCCCTTACCTTCTCCCCTGTTCCTCCAGGGAAAGGGAGAATCAGTCTGTGTCAGAGGAGTTGTAAGCAAAATCCTCCAGGTTTACTATCTGGTGCTTTGAGTTAACTACAGAAAGGGCAGCTGGACCAGTTGTTCTGTTGCCCTGCCCCAGTGCTGCCCTTATTTGAATTATTTTTTTCTTCCTAGTCATTTTAAGCTCTCTGACTCTCAACAGTCAAAAGGTTAAACTATAATATCCAGTAAGATTTTGCAAATGCTTCTTCGTCTTAAAGTCACAGGTCTCCCATCAATTGAATGAACTGCTTACAGCAGACTTGGTCTTGCTTCTGCTTATGACACTTCTGCTTTTGATCTCAACAGATGTTTGTTTTCCTAAAGCTTGAGGGCAGTGGATACACTAAAAGTACCAGCATGAAGGATGTTACAAGGAAAAGCTTAGCAAACTCAAAAAAAATCTTTGGCGTTTGTTCCAAACGAGGGCATACTAGAGCTGAGCCTTTTTTTGAGGTGTGCTGCCTTGAGTAATCAATTAATGAAACCTTTGCTGCTGCTGTCAGGCTTTCCCATCCTTTTAGGCTGAAGTGTGCTAGTGGTGGATGCAGATCCAGGCTGCAGGATCTCCCCGCAGCGCTCCAAGATGGAGTTAGCCCATCAGTAAACGCAGTTGCGTGCAGTTCCTTGGCCTGTGCCTCACAGACGTTATGTGTATGTTGTAATTCTCTCTGAAAGTGTTGCCTGATCTTTCCAGGGAAAGAGGAGATAGGAGCTAAACTGTCAACTTAATTTTCCTCTCTGTCTGAGCATAGGTCAAAGGTCTGGAATAAAACCTGTAGGACAAAGTTCAAGCCAAGCTGCTGTTTACATGATCCTGTGTGCTTCTTGGGCAGGGGCTGAGACAAAGCAGCAGGATGTTAATGATTTAGGTTTTAAATTTCTTGTGTCCCCTTTGGAAGCCTTGGCTTAGTGGGGTATGGTTGCATGTGCTTATCCTGAGGGGGCGCGTGGCTGAATCCAAGACTGGAGAGCTTCCCTGTGGCTCATCTAGGAAAGCAGGCATCCTCTTGTGAATGCATCATTACTGGAAGGCTTGTTACAGAGCTTGGAGGAATTTAGGAGGAGAGTGCTGGAACACTGGTTTTGTTTTTGTTTCCCCCTTCTCCCACTGTGAGGAGGAAAGCAGTAATTAATACAGCTGGATGTTAAATGCAGCATTTTCTGTTGGCTTCAACTTCTTTCTAGTATTCAGTTTCCAGACTTAGTACAGACAGATGGTAGCAGTCAAGTCTCTTGGTTAGTTTAGGATCCTCTTAGAAGAAAAAATGTTCAGTGACGATCTGTGCTTAATGTAGCTGCTCTTAGCTTGAAGATACAACAGCCTAAAATAAGAAGAGTTAACTTCGTTTTAAAACGGAGTACTTAATATGCTGGTATTGGCAAAGAATCTGGAAGCATGAACTCTGGGTAGCAACTTTATAAGCTTATACCTGAAGAATTATCTTGCACGTTCATTCTCTCTAAGTGGTGTCCAAAATACACAGTTTGAGAGAGTTTCTGGGATGCATGGTCTCAGTTTTAAGTCTGTTATTACTAAGTTTTGGATGTGCATGGTTGCTTCTTTCTCCACCCCACTCCTGCTTGCTGGAGCAACAGTTTAAAGAGCAGGTTCTCTGTAAAGTCATGCCCAGTGAGTGTGACACCTTAGTTGCACTGGTAGATGTATCAGAAAATGGTATCTAAGGCATTGATTTCAGAAGCATCAACTCTTAAAAGCTTGTGTACTTGTTGGTCTTTGGGGAGGGGGGGTTGTCTGGGTTATTTAACATTACAGCTGGAATAAACTGGCATGATTGATAGAAAACAGCCAAGGGATAGGTATGGCAGGGGTAGACAGTGATATTACAATAAACCAGGCAGTGAGCTGGTGAAGGTTATGGCTGTTGGAAAATCCCAAATGATGATGCTTGCGTAATATTTTTTTTTCCTGGAGAAGTAAATCCTGGAAGTGTTGCAGTTGATGAAGGCATTGACTGCACATGTAAATATAAATATTAAGCCAAACTCCCCTTGCATCATTTCCATGTTTGTACTTTGTCTGACTTGCAGTTTTTTTAGAATGTCTTTAACAAAATGATTTGCTAAGTATTCAAAAGTCAAATGTGAACAGGTCAAGAGCCTTGTATGATGAAGCAAGAATGGGGAGGAGTTTCAAGCGGAAAACTTTTTTAATATCCACTGAAGAAATGTTCAGGAGAAAACTTTTTATACAGTAAAATATAAACATAACATGGTCTTAGCACTGCAAGCGGGCAAAATTTATCCAAAGCAATTAATTCTTTAACATGTCTTACTACATAGTTCATAACATTGGTTAATTATGTCATCGAAAGGCTGCCAGTGAGTAGGATGGTCCCGAGTCAAAATTTTCACTTGAGTTCATATTTTGTTTCTGCTTCTTGCCGATGAGGAGAGTATTAGGAAACATGAAGAATATGCTCATGTCCAAAAGCAGCTAATGCACTTGGCAACCTTTACAAGAGTGTGTTTGTCCAGTAAACATAATGTAATAGGATCAGGTAGATTCCTAAATGCGGAAGATGTGCTGTAATGGAAATTGTGGTTATAGAGTTCAGTAATGCTTTGAAGTTGTCAGTCGCAGAGCTTTACAGGTGCTTTTTATGGCCAATGTATGTGATTTGCTTTTACCATTTTGTGAAATCTCTTAAGACTAAATTGGTTCTCATTTTTCCATCTGCTACTAAGTGCAGCATTTTGCATTACTCTTCACTGGGGGTGTGTGTGATCAGATCAGCATAACTGAAATGGGGACCACTGAGTTGTCTGCAAAAGTAGCAGTTAAATTGTTTTCAAAAGAAAAAATCGAACGATGTCTCTCTGTCACTGTGCTTAAAATACAGCACCCACTGGTCTGTTTTAATGTGGCATTAAGAGAATTAATATTAGACTATAGATCTGAAGACTGTTGAGATCATCCTTTTCTTATCAGCAATATGGCCCATCTCCTGGTCAAAACAAATTTGACTAATGCTATCCAGGTTCCTAGTTTTCTGTGCAATGACTGAAAATATTTCTATTTGCCTTGCTTCTTGACAGTAAAACCTTCCAAGTATAGCAGTTTGCTAAATTTAGGTTTATGAGGATTGGACATTGCTACTTTAAGATCTGTTTTAAACTGTAGGAGGTGCTTAAATTATGCAATGTTTAGACAAAAGCAAAACACATGTAGCTACATGAGTAGCTTTTGCACCATTTTTTCATATGTTCAGGAGACCCAGTTACTAGGAATAGGCACTTAATTTAAAAATAGGTCAGTTGTCATGTGTAGATAGTTTAAATGAACCGTATGAAGCTCATATTTGCTCCCATGAAGACATTTGTGTATCTACTAGGAAGTGTAAAGTGATAACAGCCTCAAGACTTGTTTCAGTACAGATTATCTTTTCCTTCCTTTACAGGAAAATCTTCACTGACGATTCAGTTTGTGGAAGGACAGTTTGTTGATTCGTATGATCCAACCATAGAGAACAGTAAGTAAATAACTGAGAGGCTTCTCTCCTGCACCAAACTAGCTTTTATCTGAAGCCATTGTGTTTATACCTATCACTTACATGAGCATCTACATATTAACATTAAAACTCATTAATTAACTGTTAAGTTTTATGACTCTTCTAGACCAGTGTTTACCAAGCTTTTATTGCAGCAGGGAAATCACCATGTACACATTGCTTCAAACAGTTAAAACTCTTAATGCTAAATGAGAGAACACCTAACCAATAGAACTAAAATGTATCTCCTTGTACTGTGGATGTTGTTGGACATCTGCTTCCTCTAATATGGCCAGGGAACCTCAAAATAAGTAAGTACCTACATGAAAATGTGCCACTATATACAAGTATTCCAAAGCCTCCGTTGTCTTGTTTCATCAGTATATCCAGATGAACACAAAGGCAGAGGTACCAGTCAGGAGTAAATGTCCACCTTAGGAGGTGGTAGTACTGTGGCTGTGATAATCTTTTAAATTCCTCATTTCCAACTGCTTGATAACAAGCCTGGTACAGTCAGCTTGCTGCAAATACTGGGTAACTGACTTCTCAAGGGTCCTTTTTTCTCTGAGCAGTCTGAATAACTAACATAGCGGCTGAGTAAAGATACTAATGCTAAAAACGCTGCCAAGAGCAGCAGGTCACTTCAGAGGTGAGTTACCCACTGTTTATTACAGTCCCATCACTTCTTTCTGAGCTAGTGGTGGTCATAAAGTACTCGAGCAGCTGTGGTGCTAGGCTGAGTAACTTGATTGTATTGGCTCACTTTAGTCATGTGGCAAATAAAACTGATTTCATGATTGTAACCCTGGAGTTTTTGTATTTTAGTGACTTCTGAAGTGCAGCAGTAGCACATTTTTACTGTTTCAAACTTGTGTGCTAGGATGTTAAGCCTTTGTGATGCTCTAGAAGCTTGAATGAAGGTTTCTTTTGGATATATATGGTTGTAATCACAAACCAGTAGCTATCAAGATATTTAACTCTGGTTTCTTTTATTGCCTAGAACTAAAATTCAAGTGCTCCTCTTTGAGAAGCTCTAAATTTGCATTAGTGAATCAGGGTGGTTAATTTGCCTCTTGGCCTGAATGATCTGTCAGTGCTTACACCAATATCATTAATAGGAACAGTTTCCATCATCTCATTTTACTTTTGCTAGAATTATAAATAAGGATTTTTGAATTAAAGCTGCTAACAAAATACTGAGGATTAAGTTTTTGTATTTTAAACCTTAATATCAGTTGGGACGGATTATTTTTCATTGTCTGTGCTATATAAATGCAAATTACTTCAAGTAATCTTTTAGTTTTATACAGGTATATGGAAATGCATGAAGCTTGAAAGCCTTGGGGTAAAAGTGTCTCTAAAATACTGAGTCTGTTTCTTGTTTCAGAATTTTAACGCGTTGGTACAAGGCTGGCTCTTTTCATCCTTTCCAAGCTCTTGTCATCTGCAGAAACCTATTGCCTGTAACAACTGTTAGTAACTCTGTAGTTGTGTGTCTCTCACTGGTAGCATTTCTTAGCTATACAAAAATACGTATCTCGCAGAGTTCTGCTCGCAGTTGACTCTTGCAGTCTGCACTGTCTCCTTGATCTGAATTCTAAATATTGAGCATGTGGTGGCCATGAGAGCTTTGGATGGGGGAAGCTTCAAAAGGCTAAACTTTTCACTCGATTTTGTACTCGTTTGGAAAACAGACAGCATTATTCATACAGTGAAAGTCTTGTGATCTGTGGTTGGCTTGAGGAATTTGCTTTCTGAAAGGTACAGAATTGAACATCCCTTCTTGCAGGTTGCTGGGGTGTGAGGGTTGAAAGCATACAAGATGTGCTCTGAGGTGCAAAACAGTAGGAATTCTGACCCCTGGAAGGTCTGATGGAATGTTTTAAAGAATGGAAGGGATTACTCTGTCAAATTTACCACTGAAATTTAAAATACATTGAAGGTATCTAGTTGTAGTATTAGTATAAAATCATTCTCTTGGCTTTATTCATTTTTTCATTTTTTTTTCTAAATCCTTGATCAATCCAGTCATTTGACATTGCCAGCTGTATGTTTTTGACTTCTTGCAGGATTATGTGAGACAAAGTACATAATCAACTCTTTCATTGTTTTCCTACCTTTTAATTCCAATTCCGCTGGAAAATGTTGGCAAAAAGGGGGCCAAGAAGTCCAGCTTCCTATACTATGGATGGTGTTGGAGAGTGTTGCATTTTTCCAGTGCCTTTATAGCAGATTATGAAACCTTTTCATCTTCATCTAATGATTTGGTCTACTTTACTGTCAGAAAACTCAGAAATTAAAAATACAGGCTGAAGAGTACTCTGGCCTATGGGATTTCTATTTTTGTCTCCAGAAAATTGTTACTGCTAATTTATCACAATATTCCACTGGCACTGCTGAAAGGGTAGAAAGCTGCAGCACTGCTGATAGCTTAATTTTTATAGTTTTTTATCTTCAAATAATGAAACTTGCACCAAAAAAAATTGAGTATAAAGCTAAATTGCATGGAAGGCAAGCTGCAGGCAGATAAACTTTTACAGGAACAAGCTGCATAGCATGCAAGTGTTAAACAGTAGGAATAAGACCTAACATTCCAGTAGTTCCTTGTTTTCAATGTGAAAAATCTCTACCTTCTTTGGAAGTGATAAAGGGAAAATAAGCTGCGTTAGATTTCACTTAGTGTTTGTTAAAGTCAGCACTGCTTCACTGCTGCATTTTCCTTTGTATTATATTAGAACCAGAGTAAAGTTAGCAAGCGTGTAATTGAGTTGCTTCTGCTAAACTTGCGTGTCAGGAAGAGGAGCTTGTAGCTTTTTGTGGCACCAGTGGAGACGAGAGTTAATTGCTTAGTAAAACAGATTTTTCCCTTACTGAATGTCCCAACAGAAGTGACACCATGATGGGTGGCTAGTCTTGAGACAGACAGGTTGAGAAACAAGTGGAATGATTACTTCTGGGACTGCTGGAAAGAGAAGGAAGATCCTTGCAGAGTGGGAGTGTGTGGCCACTGAGCTGGATGGAGCTCTGAAGGCAGATTAGTTCAAATGAACTAAACCCAGAACAACTAAAACTCAAATTTTACTTAAATAAAAACTAGAGTCTTAATTTGGAACTCAAAGCAAATAAATGGGTCAGAAGGAGTGAATGATGATGTGCACATAACTCCACCCACCCCCATCTTTGCAGGGATGTCTTTGTTTATCATTAATTCAGTGACTTTGTGTTGCAGGAAAGATGCTTTGACTGACTGAGTCTCAGAAATGTTTTCAAGTCCTCTGAGGCCTGCCTGGCTGCTTCCAGCACTGTTGCAGCACCATGTTCATCCTTTCTCCCCTAAACAAGCTCAGTAGCTCCCTAGGGAAAGGAACAGTCTTCCCCCAAAGGCTTCCTGCCTCCATCATGTGTCTTTTAATACAGTTGTGACTAGAAGCATATTAGAAACAGGGGGCGGGGGGGTGCTGGAAGAACCCTAGCACTTGTGGAGGGGATACCTCTAGGTTTAGATGGGCCTGCCAGAAGCATCTTTAAGGCTAAATTTCTCCCATGGCAACTGCACTGGAAGGGTGAGATAGGCTGCCTCTCGGGAGTTGTTGAAGCCTTCTCAAGGGGTGGAAGTGAGACTTCTGAGAAAAGTTAAAAATAGCTCTGTTGGATTACACATCTCAGTGTTGTAAAAGATATCCTGACAGATTAGTGACAGGCATTGAGTTTGGATTGAAGACAAGGAGAAAGGGCTGCAGAAGGTACTGAGGAACCCATACCAGGCGGTTGTATTTAGCTACTGGCCACTAGCTCTGTGGGAATAATGTTACACCACTCTTGTACCTTTACTCAGTGGCACTACTGGTCTAAAGGTCTGTGTCATATCCTGACTTCATATCCCTCATAATGACTTGATTTCATAGCAGCTGTCATTTAAGATGCATATGCAAATAATTTCATTCATGTTAGTCTAATTGAAATATACTTGATCTTAAGGTGATGATGATCAGCAGCTGATGGAGTTGCCTCAAGTTACACTTCTGCTGAGCTGTAGCAACGTTCAGGGCTGTGCTGTGTACATGTTTTACTAGAACTTTCTCTGCTGGCAAAGTGTCTCTAGTTTGTGTGCCATGCAGCTGTTGCCTGCAGCACCCTCAATTGTTCACGTATACCTGTTTGGTGCCATGCTGCTCACTGCAGCACCACGTTCTCCAGGTTTCAGCAATGTGTCAGAACTGAGAAAATTTTAGGTAAAGCTGGGGATTGCATTGCAAGGTTTAAGCATGTCCTGTTCTGAGATGTGTGTGGAGTTGTGTGGAGCTAAAACAGGCTTCACTCACACTTCAGCTGCTGAGCAGCGTTTGGCAGACAGTCCCATTAAAACTGGGACTGCAGAGATTGTTCAGGTCTGCTGAAATCCATCCTTGACATACCAGTAAGAGCCATAGTGCTGGTTGTTTGTCTTGCTCATAGGCACAGCAGAAGGCGGTATGTCCCAGGATTATGGAATCATAGAATGGTAGGAGGTGGAAGGGGACTCTGGAGATCGAGTCCAACCCCCATGCCAGGGCAGGCCACACAGCAACAGATCCAGGCAGGTCTTAAAAGTCTCCAGAGAAGGACACTCCACAACCACGATGGTTGATAAGTGATGGAATTAGAAGTGAAGACTTCATCTGGATCGAGGGGGGCTGTGGATCACTAATCACCCTCAATACAGCTGCAGGTTTTTTCCAGGATAAAATTCTTACCAGGAATATTTTTAAAAAGCTTCAGCAAAGAAATAGGAGTCGTTAATGATGACTGATCAGAGCAGATTTGTGTTCCTGCAGTGGGCTGTTCCTAGTGCTAGAAGCCTCTGCACTGAACTAACAGTTCTCTCACCCAGCCTGTGGTGACTCCTCCACTGTTTCCTTTCCCCTGGCTCTGTCACACTCTGCTTCCAGTACCGATGATGATGTCTTTGCTGGTCTATTCTCGCCTTCTAGAGTAGTCTGAAAAAGCTGCCATCTGTCTCTGTCCCTTTTTAAATATTAACTTCATGAGGCTCTTGAAGCTACTTTCCACTGCAGAGTGCTTTGATGTGTATGTGAGGTGTCAAGAGACTAGAGAGAGATTGTTGCTTATGTTACACCTCCTAATGCAGTACGTCTCCAGGTGAGTCTGTTTTCCCTCGGCCTTGAAGCAGTGACGTTGTATAGAGCAACACTGCCTGTTAACATCTGTTCAAACAAACGGTTGCTTCTGTCCCCACCACAGCATTCATCCAAGGCAAAGAGCTGTTGTGGTTTCTTGGTTCATAACCCTGTCCAGACAGTGACTTGAGAGCAGCTCGCATGTGCTAGAGCTGCTTTCTTAGGGGATGGATGGGGTAAGGCAGGAGGTCTCTTTGAGACTGGTTTAAATTGCAGTAATGTCACGTATGTATGCTTTACACTTAGTTTACACACACTTTATTTAGACACTCTGTGTTAGTTTAGCTTTGCTGTTTGGATTGCTTCTCTTTTTAAAAGGGAGCTTTGATTTACTAAGTGGGTGGAAGCCTCCAGTTTCAGATATTTCAGCCCACTTACTCAAGATAATACTCGCATTGTGGAGACGTGGTAGGGCGATGAACATTGACAGGGAGGAGGAAAGTCAGCAAACTTCAGCTTCTAAGAGACCCTGTACAAAACCCAGAAGACGTAGGCAGGAGATCACTCAGTGGGATTGAGAACATTCAGCTTTGCAGCTTCAGGAAGCTGCTGGACAACTTAAGAGTATGATGAGCAGGTCACAGCAGTGTTTTAGCCATTTCCTTGCTCATCACTGCAATGAGAGATGAAGCTTCTTGGGACTGTTAGTATCTGGGAAAACCACCTCAACCAGAGGACGACACACAGACTTTACTCAATATATTAATGCTGCCCAGTAATTGTATCTTGAGTGCGACACTAAAGTGATGAAGTCTGAAGCCGGGTTTGTGTGCTCTCCTTGGTACGTGCAGCGCTTGCTAGTGCATCATTCTGACAAGAGCTGTGACACTGTTTGCTTTTGCGGTTGCATAATGCAAACACTGAGTAAGATTCCTCAGCTCCCAGCGCATTGGCATTTCATGAATCCGAGGAAGAGAACCAATTCTCATCGCTTTCGGGGACTGAATGTACTTCCCAACAGAGGACTAGATAGGCCGGTAGCTATGTCAGATGTGAAAGCAACACTCTGAACTTCTAGCTAAATTCTCATTATTTAGGGTTAGTACATTTGTAAGTTAGGCTCTGTGTGTGGTAGGCAACAAAGCTTTTGGTATGGTTTGGTTTTAATCCAAATTGTTTACCCTGTGGTGTTTACAGTTAGGAAATTGATCTTGCTAAACTGCTTGGAACCCGGGAGAAATACAAGTTCAAACTTAGCGTTGATGCTAATTGTATTCAAGTGCCTTGTGCTGCCACAAATTGTGGTTGCCTAGAAGTCTTTTAGAAATGCATGTAAATACCTTCTTATTTCCCTTTCAAGTAAAGGAGAAACTGGTGCATCCACTGTGAGAATCTTCTGACATTTGAAATTTTGAAGTAAATTTCTGACTGTTGCTCCCTGCAGTGCACTAGTTAACTGTACAGCCACCTGATCTAGACTTTTACTGCTACTTTAAAGCCTGTAACTGCAGTTGGTTTTTAGTGCCTTGGGTGGTGATGGCATAGAAGAGTAAATTCTGCTCCCGTCCTTGTCTACAATTGTGACATTTTTATGTGTTTGTTGTTTCTTCCAGCTTTTACAAAACTGATCACAGTAAATGGCCAAGAATATCATCTTCAGCTGGTTGACACTGCTGGCCAAGTAAGTTACCTTTCTTTCTTTTGAACCTTTCTTCAGAGTTAATGCAATATTTGTTCGTGCTCCTGTAGAGCTAAATGACTAGCAACCACATGTTCAAAAGTAAAAGTTAACTTCAAGGATCCTGCCTTGTCATTTAATTACTAAAAACCAGTGTTTCTGTAGTGCTTATGTAAAGTCTTGGGCTTGTTTTTATTTGCTTGTTTTTTTGTCTGTCTATTGAACATACATCTAAAAAAATGAAGGAGCTGCCTTAACTCTGATGTACCAAGAGCTGAAAAGTAGCTTTCTACAGACTAAACTAGCAGTCGTGCTTGAAAAATGTCACTTCAATAAACCATGGAGTTTTTAATGACTTTTTCCTATTTGTGTGGTCCAGCTATACCACTGTGACTTGTATCCATGCAGTAGTCATGGAGTAGGCAGAAATGCATGTAGCTAGTACTTACCAGGCTACTAATAAAGCACTGCAGTGCGTTTACATTTTTACATGACTGCTCATGCGTGTTTGAGCCCCCACCTAATGAGAGGGAGACAGCGAGCACGTGTCCTGTAGCGTGGTCAGTAGCTTCATGAACTCCAGGTGTTCATTATATAGTGCTGCTTGGCTCAACTTGCACGGCACATTCCATGCACAGGAGCGCTCCACCTTTTGAAAGGCTATTAGGAAAAAAAAAAAGCCAAACAAGAGGGACTGTTAAAACCCTGTAATTTTATCATAAACTTCTTATTGCTCACATGTTCTTAACCTCTGTGATTTCTGATGCACCATGCCTTTAGGATTTTTCAAGCTATGAGTAGCATCAAACATTGTTAGTGTTGTAAAATATACTGCCAGTACTTAAGAGTTGAAAGCTGCGGGACACTTGCTCGTAGCTGGGAGACTATTCAGAAGGGTTGTGACCTTCTAGGTATGTTTGATGGCTTTCTTTGATGAGAGGTACGTGACTTAAGAATAGCCATGCTGTGTTTATATGGTGTCAGTTGCGGTGCTAATCAGCAACACTCTATCCACTTAGGATCTGTCGGAGGTGTCTGAAGCGATTCAAAACACAATACTGGCCACATGTTCTGGGGCAGGATTGTTTGATGGGGATTATTCTGCAGGGGTGAGCAAGGTTGAGAGATGGGCTGTCTGAGAAGCGTGAGCAGCAGAGCAAGCTCTGTAGGTTTCCCTTTGTGTTTGCCTTACACCTTCACCTGTAGTATAGTGATAAAAGTAAAATTCCTCTTTGAGGAAGGCCATGTAACTTCACTAGTACTGTCTCTCTTGCTGAGGTATATTTTAAGAGTTCATTTTCTGTTAATGCATTATTGTAAAACCAAAACGTTGTTTTCAGCTTGCAGTTATTTTCAGATTTGCTTCTTCCTGTGAATTACTTGAACTTTGAGTTCTGGCTCACAGGGTTAGAGGGGAGATAGGATGTTGGGTTATTGAAGGTGTGACTTGGAGAGATTTCTTTCTCGGTGATGCATAGGGAGTCATCATGTCTATCCAGCATAGCAAGGAGTACATTGTAGATTTGTTACATGAAAACTTGGCTGCGACTGAGAGCTCTGTTTATTTAGCAAACAAAGCTTGTCAAACTTCTTAATTTGACCCACAGGTTCCAGGAAGCATAGCAGCTTTTCCTTCTAATAAGCTAAAAGTAAAGAATTAGAAACAGTTGAGGTTATGTCACTTATTTTTCTTGGAACTCCCCTTCCGCCCCGTGCCTCTTTACCTTTCATGGTTATCTGTTCAGATTTGTGTAGGTGGTTAACCAGGATCACAGAAGAGGAGCGCAAAAGGAAATCTTACCTGACAGCACATGCCAGGTGGGGTGGTTGGGAGAAATTCCTGGTAAAGTCAAACAACTCCAGAGCTGCACTTTCACCTGCTTTACACACAGACTGGCTCAGATCCCTTCTGTATTGACTTTGGGATTACACAGCCAACTGAAGTGGCAGTTTGGCATTTCAGTGAAGATGGGGGAGGGCTGCCCTCAGTGTTTAGTAATAAAGGCAAATAAGGGCATCTCTTGTCGACTGTTATTCTTTAAAACTTTTTTTTGGCTGAATCTGTGAAGTAGATTTATGTGGGGTTTTTCCTCATTTGCCAGTTAAGGAAGTTTGATTCCTTTTGGCTGTTTAGATTTAAACTGTGTGATTGCACTGGGCTGTCTGCACAGTCATGACAAGGTACAGAGAGGTGATGTGATCTTAGGCTAAAGTTAACATCTTAAGAAGCATAGAGATAAAAATTTGAGAACTCCTACTTTCAGAAGTATGGCTCATGTCAAAGTGGAAACATTTGCTGGGAATCTCTATTTGAACAATTTATATTTTTTAATTATTATTTATTTTTTAACATGGGAGTCATAGTATTTGTAGTGCATCATCTGCAATGTCAGCCTGGTTATTTACCTCTACAGTCAGTTCCTTTTCTACAGGGGTAATAAATTCAGTGATTAAGTTTATGGTGGTTGGTTTGTTTAATGAAACACTTGTCTGATAATGTAAACTTTTAGTTGCCTTAAAGCAACTAAACTGTATTCCTTGCATCTGTAGTTGATAAGCATTAGTTGAGCCACAGTTATTCCCTTCCTGACAGATCCCTTAGGTAATTTAGATGTGATCAGTGTCACTTGAAATTAAGAACTGCTAGATCCTGTCATCAGCTGTTGAAATTAGGAATTAGAAATATAACCAGCAAGATAAGAGGCATAATTGCTAATTAGTGGTAGGACAGAGTGGATGTTTTGCACTAATACAAACTGATAATTAAGCAGGATAAGAGGATTGGGAATAGCTTTAGCTGATACATCGTCTTTGAGGAAATAAACCAAAAAAGCTGTAGATTAAATTTTAGAGTATACAGACTGACTCAGCTTTCTTTGGTAAAGATTTGACATCTGACATCATGATTAAAAAACTTAATTCTGAAAGTACTACCTATAGAGAATGGCTCTGCACATTATGGTTCTATGACCAGCTTACCCGATGGTGATCTGCTAGCATTAATTACTGATCTATGGCAGTGAGTAATTATAAATGCAATATTCCTTCTACAGGATGAATACTCCATATTTCCTCAGACGTACTCCATAGACATCAATGGCTACATTCTTGTTTATTCAGTCACGTCAATAAAAAGGTAATAAATCTGTTATGTTCTTCTGGTTCAGATGTTAACCAGATATATACTGAGTTCACTGCTACATTTTCTTTATGCATTTTTAATTAAATATTGCTTTCCCTTAGAAGCGTAATGGAAACCAGTGGGGTTTTTTTCAGAAATTTCCACTCGGATCCAAATGTTGCAGACACTTTGCAGACTAATTTGCAGTGTACCATGTAAGAAACAAGACAGTGCTGAACTACACTGTTTGTTTTTTTGTACAAGTCCAAAGAGCTATTTCATGAAAAATAAGAGTTATTTCTCTAGCATCAGATATGAAGGCAGACTTAGAAATGGACCTAAAGGCCACTGTATATTTATGTGAAGTACCCAATTATTTACTAGACCGGTCCCTCAGCCTTGTAGCTCATTACAGTACTGAGCTTTGACATCTTGGATTGTTCTGGTTAACCATCAGAAATTTTTGTCTAAATAGCAATATATGACTTTTGACCTGTAGACTCACTCTTGAGATGCTGCAGCAAATAAGCTTATTTGGAAGTTTTCACAGAATATCTATCTTTTCCTTGTTGTTGGCTCCTCATTCTGACATAAGGACAGTGTCATAACTGGAGTCATTTTCTTCCAAGGATCATCTCAGCCTTCGTAAGGCTTTGTTATCTACTGTGCTTTTGTCCCTTCCTCTGATCATCTTGCTTTGTTCAAATACTGGTTGTTCTTGGTCTTAACTTTCTAATATTGCACAGGATCTTTTGTTACTAGTCAAATATAATCCTCTATTTTCTTAAATATTTGTTTGAATAAAAAGATTAAGACCTCGGAGCTTTCACTCTCCTCAAGTAGAGAAGTTGATGCTTCACTTGCAGTGAAGCTGATCAGCTTTTTACAGGTGCTGAAATGTTCCACATTTTTTTCCTCTAAATCAGACAACTGATCATCTCAAGTGCTCTTTAACAGATACTGAAGTACAGGTAAAACAACTTGCTTGTTGGCTCTCCTGTGCTTATCAAAGAAAGGTTACAGTGAGGTTGTAAACTTCCGTTGCTTGTGAGGTCTTTAATGTTGAACAGATTTTTCACAGTCCTTCATTCCTGGTTTTCATCTTTAGTTCTGAAGAAGGGAAGGGCAGGCACGTGTGATCTGGAGGAAGTGCAACAGATGTTAGGCTTTCATGTGTGTCTAGAGATAATAAATTACCTAACTTTTTTCTTTTCAAATCAGAGGGCCGGTGCTGGTGCTCAGTAAGCTGTATGAAATATGAGTTCATATTCTCAGCCTTAAGCAGATAATGCTCCACTCCTAAAGTGAGTAGAAAAGTTCATTGATAAATGGTACTGTGAGGACAAAAATGGCTTTAACTCAAAACAATGTAGATTACTTAGAGGCTTCCGCAGCTTGTGCGGTTCTCTTGTTGGCAGCTAAAGGACACGTTCCTTTTCAGCTACTCCAGTTGTTGCCTCATGATACCTGGAGCTTAGCAGCATAGATGAAGAAGTGAAAATCTGTTTTCTGTGGTAGCATTCAGCCAGTTCAAACTGAAACCATATTATGGCGAAAACAGTAACGGAACAAGTTAGTTTCAAGACTGTAGGCAGATAGTCTTTTTGTCAGTCTTTTAGTGTTGATCAATTTATTTTGAGGGGTTTTTGTTTCTTCCTTCAAATTTCAAAGTATCAGTGATCCTGTCTTGATCAGTTCCTTATCTTCTGTATCAAGACAGTGTTCAGGCAATAGGAAAGATCTTCCTCTGGTAGTTTAGATGACTTGCCCGAGCAATAAGTCACCATCTGTCTTGACTTCTGTCAAAGTGTGTATATTGATCTGAGTATCGATCCAGCAGGAGTGAGAGCTTTGACAGCAGACTTCATAAACGTGTGCTTTTAAAATTATCATCCTCCCCACTAACCTCCAGTGGGAAGTCTAAATGAGACTTGAGCAAAAGCTAAAGCTCTACATTTTTCCTATTTCCAGGCTATCGGCAGCAAGGTTACTGGAAGGCTTTTGCTCTAGTTCAGCTTAATTAAATTCCAGTTTTGTATCTTGTTAGCATCCATGATCTAACACATTTATCTGACAACTAGTAAATTTTTTTGTTTCCATTTCACACACCGAGCTGTTCACTGTAACCATATTTGTTTGACAGAACTGGAAAGGACCCCTTAGTCTCCAAATCTCTTGCGATTTCATGAAGACTTATCAAGATGGAAAGGTTGATACCTATCTTCAAGTGTATTCCTGCTTCTTCTAGACTTAGTAAATTTGAAAAGCTTTCTGGAACATTAAATTGATTTGGTTAAGCCAATTTCCTGGCAGTTCTTAGCAACATGTTTCTGTGTTTGAGTTTAAATAGCACTTCTCTGTTTTCAACCTTGATCTGTTAACAAAGGCCAGTTGTTTTTGTAATATTTTTACTAAAAAAAGAGCTCATGAGCTATCTTAGACAAGCAGATAGGTACTCAGAATTGGGACGTGAAGAGCTCAAGCTGAACAAGAACACTTTGCAGCATTGTGCATGGACACCTCGGGCAGGGACTTGCCAGGGTGCTGTGCCATGGCACGGCGTCTTTCTGTGCTGGAAAAAGCACAACTAATCATGGAAATGGAACAGAGATTATACTGTGTTAGTGATTCAGTTATCCCGTGGCTGGTACGCTAGATCTTTCCGGTTGCTGCAGACTGAGAAACAGTTTTGTGGTCTGCAGCAGAATTTTTTGTAGTATTTTTATTCTTTCAGCTTGCAGGGTCACCTAGTTCTATGTGTAGCAATACCTCTCAACTTTGTTACAACCAAGCTCCCTTTTTTAATTCTAAAAATTAAAGTCCTAGACAAGTTCTCAAGACCGGAATTTCACCAATACCTTTTAAGCCTGAGCTTTGTCATGCTAAAGTCTTTTCACTGATGCCACATTTTTATAGAACCGTAGAATTGTTCCATCTGGAAGAGACCTTTGAGATCATCAAGTCCAACCTTATTCCCAGCCCTATCAAAACCACTAAAGCATGTCCCTGAAACACAACATCTACCTGACTCCCTGGGCAGGCTATTCCCATACTGGACAACCCTTTCAGTAAAGAAATTCTTCCTAAAATTCAGCCTGAACCTCTGAACCTCCCCTGGTTCAACTACAGGCCATTTCCTCTTGTTCTTCTGCTCGTCACCAGGGAGGACAGACCAACTCTCACCTTGCTACAGCTTCCCTTCAGGTATTTGTACAGAGCAATAAGGTCTCCCCTCAGTCTTCTTTTTTCAAGGCTAAACAGCCTCAGATCCTTCAGCTTTTCCTCATAGGGGACATGCTCAGAACCTGTTACTATCTTAGTAGCTCTCCTCTGTACCCTCTCCAGCACCTCAACGTTGCCCTTGTGGGGAGGGGCCCTAAACTGGACACAGTATTTGAGGTGTGGTGTCCCCAAAGCTGTTACGTTATCTTGTAGTATCATATTAGTAGTAAGTAGTGCAAGACTGTTAGGCTTTTGTTTGAAAAGAACTCATTTTCTTGATAGGATGTATTTAAACTATTTGTTGAACATGAAGTATCATGTTCTACTCAGTCTCTAATATCACTGAAGTCAGTGATAGAAAACCCTGCTCAAATTTGGTAGTTTATTGTTCCAAATTTTAATGAGTAGTGGTTTTAGGCACCAGTTCCTTGAGAGCTCTGAGTTGGTAGCATGTTTGAGTGCTGCTTTGTTTTTAAGAGTTTCTATTCTAGTTGAAAAGCAGTGCAAGTCAGGGCACTGCCTGTAGCTAAAAACTGTGGAAGTGGGAAAAGTTTTGGTCACTTTTTTTTTTTAATTGTGTAGCTGTGTGTCTCATCTGTGAGGCTGTGCCTCTCGTAAAAGGCAGCTGAATTGTGCCCTGCATGTACTAGCATTTTTTTTTGTAATGTAATTAGAGGAACACAGCATCTGGTCTTCAACCCTGTTTATAGCTTGTTCTCCAAAGTCCTAAATGTCAAATGCGGTGGATTTTTGTCAGTGAGATTTTTGGCTGCTTGGTATTTCACAGTACTGCTTCTTGCCTCCTGTTAGCCAAACTTCACCTGCACGGTAGGTGAACAGACAAGTACTTGAATAACCACTGTTTGATACTGCCTTGCAGATCACTTTCCTCACTTTCCACAGAAATGAGAATTTAGGCTTCTTTTGTCTTTCATGTAAATAAAACTAAAGAACTAAATATTCTGTGAAAATATTATTTCAAGGTGGAGTGTGCTTAACTAAATACATTTTCCTTTAAACCTGCTATGGTTTGACATGCTCATCCAGGATTGTTGGACTCTAGCAGTTTAGATTTCTTACTGCAGATCCAAACCAAGTGAGGGGCGGGGGGGGCTTTTAGTGGTTCTCTGTTAGCTGCATCAGTCCTGGGTAATGTTATTTATTTCTGCAAATGCCATAAACGGGGAGGCTGCCACAGCAGGCGTAGGCTGGTCTTGCCACTTCTGGGGCATTTTGTCTGTTCTACACAAACGGGTAACATTTCCAGCACTTTGTAGTTCTGCCACTGTAGAGTTAAGTTTTAAACACAGCAACCTACATATGCATTTAATTGCTTGTGTATTGGGTATTAAGGATAAACATCAGAGTGCATGTGTGACTTCATCCCTTTATTTTGCAGTTTTGAAGTGATAAAAGTTATCCATGGCAAGTTATTGGATATGGTGGGAAAAGTCCAGTAAGTAGTGACACTTTCATCTCATTTCATTGCAGGCATGTTACTAGTACTTTGTTCAGTATACTGTAACTGTTCTGAAGTTCTGAACTTTCTTTCACAGAATACCCATTATGCTGGTTGGAAATAAAAAAGACCTGCATATGGAACGGTATGTGAACTCCAGTATGTGTGAAATGCAAGACAGCAGCCTGCATTCCTGTGGCTCCAATGCTCTACTTTTGTTCTCGGCTTCCCCTAACTAAAATCAAATTGTAGGTTAAAAGAAGGTACTGGCAAAGGAATTGTGTCCAGAACGTGAACCGGGAGCCGTGAACTTTTGTTGTAATGTTGACTTTTGCTATAAAGTCCCAGGGCCGGTCATTTAACACTTTGGTGGGTTTTTTGTTGGTGTTTTTTTCTCAAAACGAGTAACAAAGTGTATTTTCCCAACTGTAAAATACCAGATGATATTACAAATTATGAAGACAAAGTGATACTTTGGTGCAGCTGCTCTTCTGGGTCCCATAGCAGTTTTACCTGGCTCGCGGTGTATTTAACAGCAGCCAAAAGCAAATGCTGTGGATCAGACTCCACAAAACATTCCTATTACATGTATTTATGTGCTTCAGTACTCTCAGGTCTTTCCTAATGTATCAAATTCCAATTCTTTTGCAAGTTATAAAGAAACATACTCTCTTTTTTTTTTGGTCAGGGTGATCAGTTACGAAGAAGGGAAAGCTTTGGCAGAATCCTGGAATGCAGCTTTCTTGGAATCTTCTGCTAAAGAAAATCAGGTAATGGATTTGAGATCCACTCGATTCAAATAGCAGTGTAATGGAATGACTTGTATTTTCACTTAATAAAGGAATCTAAAATATTTGCATGTGCCCTAGAGATACTTTATGTAGATGGTTGGAAGCAAAATGTCTGCGTTCAGGTTTAAGTATGTGTTTTCCGATGAAACTGTAAATGGAGGAAGTCAGGAACCAAAAAGTTAAGCTTCACTGAACGCAGCAGAACACTTAGTGACAAACTAAAACTCATATCCACATGGTGGGTGGAACAGGGTCTGTGATCTGCTGCAGTTACCTTAAATAGAGGGTAGTTGTGGTTGCAGAGGAGTGAGTTGGTAAAAGGGGATGAATTGTGTGTTTTAAGGCGGTGGGCAAGGCTTGGTCTCTCTCCTGTGGGGAGTAATCATTTTGTGGGGTGGGGGGACACAAACAGAAAATGGTTAGGAGACAGCAGAGGCTGTCAAACACTGCTGGGATACAGCTGAGTGAAGTGACAGTCTGATGCAGTATAACCCTCACACAATCAGACACAGTGCAGCCCGCATGTATTTACAGTTGTTGGCTTCCTATCCCAGAAAGAAAGTGTTCAATTGCGTGCTAAATAACAACATCATCTTGGGTGCTCTAACTTTCTTTTAAATGTCTCCTGAATATGTTTTGGTATTTGAATTTGTTCCTGTGGCTGTTAATGATACTTTGGCATTGATATGACACCTTAGATATCGGGTATAGGAGCCTCCTAGTTTGGCCCTGAAGTGAAGGGTAACTGCTGCAGGCTGGGGAGGTGGCTTTTTTTTTTCCTTTTTTTTTTTTTTTTTTTCCCCCTGGATGTCTCCAATGGCATCAAAGCTTTTTGCTTTTTGAAAATACATATGTATGATATGGTCAAAAGGACACTGTCAGGCTAGTTTTAAACAATTGGGTCCTTATGCAGAAGCAATGCTTACATTGTCTCACATTTAACCTAGCATATCACATCCTTGGCCTCCTTGATAACATCTGTACAATCAAAAGTACAATCAAAATGGCAACCCTGTAGCTAGGACAGGGCCTGTTTAAGCAGCCTTTCACTCTCACCAATTCCTAAAAGCAAAACAAATAGTTTTTGTCTGATGTTGTCAACAATTCTAGAAGTTGCTTGAGTAAAATTGGATTTTCCCTGGAAGAAAGACATGGAATGTTGGTTTTTTTTTTCCTCCAGATATGGAACACTTGGAGTTTGTTTATCAGTACTTCTGTTTCTGGCTAAGACTTGGATTAACCTTGGCAAAATTGGGCATGATGAAAGCATGAAATTTCTCTGTCTTCTCTGTATTGCTGGAGAGATTCAAATGCATACCCAAGGAAACTAAATTGACAGTGTAAAGAATAAACCAGTTAAAATAATCTGCTTTATTTATTTTTAATTAATGCTTATGGATTAGGCAAAGCTGTTGCCTGAACTCCTTTACTATTGGCATGTGTTCACAGTGCATAACAGTGTAGCAATTAATATCATCTTGCTGATCACTTTTCTAAGGTTTGTGGTGTTCTAGGTTCAAGGAAAAAAAGGTTGGGGATATTTAGGCAAAGAAACCCCAAACTTTATATGATACTTGGCATGTCTTGCATAATAAATTGCTGCACTAAGTCAGATCCATTGGTTGCCATGTATTTGTTCCTTAGTCTCAGATGGTAATAAGTCATGCTGCCAGCTGAAATTGTTATAGCAAACTTTTTAGTTTTCAGGGAGATCAGAATGGCAATTGTATGTCAGATACTCAAAATTCTGTACAGTCCCCACAAAAAATCAGGAATTGTGTTCATTCTTGTTGTGAGAGGGTGTTCTTAACAGGTCTTCCTTCTAGCAGGATCCTTCAGAATAGCAATTGCAGGTCGCTGTGAATTCTGTCCTTCTGGATTTAGATGCAGGCTGTTAGAAACAGGTGCTTGAACACAATTCCTCCCTCATGCCTCTTACATAATACACTTGATAAATTTGTCTGGCTTCAGAAGTCTGGGAGATCATGTGTCTCTTCTGAGATGGATGCCCACAGCATGTGACCATCTTTTGTGCTTGCTGGAGTGCTTCCTTTGGAGGCTTGGGATGTATGGAAGAAAGTGAAGGAGCCCCAGAGCTGGGGAAGCTGCTTTTATTCTTCTCACAAACAGTTGTGGAGGATCACTCCTCTTGGAAGAGGTGGAATTACTGAGCCTTGAGAGTGAAGTGTGGAGCATAGGGCTGTGAGGCTCTAGGGAGAACAGGAATCACCAGGCATTGTAGCATCCCTCCCTTCTACATCAGGGCAAGAGTACTTGTGAACTCAGGGTTTGGGGTTTCTTTTCTTCTCAATCCTGATTTGACAGGATCAAACCATCTGATAACATCCTATCATGATAGAGGTCTGTATCTTCTCTTACTCTGAAACTGTCTGGTTTGGGGCAGAAAAGGGGTTATTCTGAACTTGGCAACAAAGCTTGTTGTCATTCTCCTTGTACTGAACGTTCACCTTACGTAAGTCAACATTACTGGGAAAAGTCTGTCAGCACTTTTTGCTTGGAGGTTCATCCAAACCATGACCTGTACTGGCTTGTTTGATACAGCAAATGTAACTTGCCTGTCAAGATTAAGTCTAAATTCCTTCCAAAACTGCTTCATATTCTGTTTGCTCTATGAAAAGCTATTGTGGTGCTTAAAGGGATGCTGGATGGCATTGGGAATTTTGAGCTTAAGAACTTGAGTAGAGAGCTCAAACCTTCTGGACTGGAGGGAATTCAGTCGATCAGTTACATGGCTTATCCTTTATAATAGTTCTGTTTGTAAGGCAGTGCTGAAACCAGAGAAGATAACTTCCTGTAACAGGTTCTGATAGCAAAGGCTCCTTCCCTCTGCAAGGGGGTGGGAGACCATTGACTCTTCTCCCTTACAACTTCAGCAAAAAAAAATAAATCCTTTTTTGGACCATTTGTGAGAGTCCTATGAGCATAGCCCTACTATACTGGGCAACTAAAATAGTTCCATAGATTAACTTCAGCAGGCTAGACCTATTCTTCCAGGAGTTACCAAAAGATAGCATGTTCCAGAAATGGCATGACTTTGCCCCTCTTGCTTTCCATCTATTCAAAGATCTAAGGTGCTGTGTCGATAAATGGTAATGGCTGGTGAAAGTTCTCAAAGTTAGATATATTTGAGGCCATCTCAGCTTCTCCAGACTAGGGTGACCTGGTAGGACTTTTGAAGCAACCTGCATATCAGTTGTCTGGGGAAATCCCAGGGCTTTGAGCAGGCAATTCTGAGACTTAATGGAAAAGATGTCTCTTAGATTAATGCTGGGCTGCTCTTGTCATATCTTCTCAGGCTGCTTAATTACTGCCAGCTACATTGAACTGCTTTGGCTAAATTGAGGGGCTTTGAGCCTTTCTCGTGAAATTCCTTTATTTTACCTAAGCCATAGTATAGTTCTGCTGCTTAATTCTGGTACAATAAAGTGGCAACTGTTTGAAATACAGCCAGAATCCAGATTGTTCTTAAACCCAGTTGAAGCTGGGAGCCGACTTTTACTGGAAAAATTTAGGGAGTAACAAGCAGCCAAATTGTGTTCATCCTGTTATATGAAATTCATTAGATAAAGTTGCTTTAGAAGGGGCAAGGAAGCAGCAAAAAAATATCTGCTTCTTGCCAAAATGGATCCCTCTTAAAAAGCAATTGCTTGACCAATGCTTCTGTTTCAAGAGCAGCTTCATCTTCAAGCTCAGGTGATGAAGTGCTCGGCAAATGTTTCAGAGTGGTTTGGGATCTTAGACCACCTCTCCAGGGGCCTGATGTGTTTACCTGGGACAGTGTGTTTGGACCAGCAAAGGATGGGGGGGAGGCAGGGGACCTCTTTTTCTTTACCTGACTATTGTTCAAGTTCCTTTGCCTGGTTCTGTGCCAAGATAAATTGGCAGTAAGAACAGTTGAGTGCTTCCTTTGAAGCAGTTGAATAGTTGAAAAATGGAGCATACAAAGGATAACTGTGGTGGCGTGGGCCGGAGCTGGGTGTTGGTGCCTTCCTGTGCTGGCTCTTGGCAGCAGGTTCCTGACTGCCCGCGCGTGCGGCGGGAGTCACACCTCCCGAGCTGTCTGTCCTGCTCGCATCAAGGACACATCTGCAGAAGCAGTTGATCCTCTGGTGTGTCTCGCGCGGTGCTGAGCTCTCTCGGCAGCAGCAGTTGCCCAGGCTGACATAGATTTTGTTTCCCCGGGGGAGAAAGGTAGAAGAAAGCCAAATGGCTTTGTGTAGGTTAGGTGTGACCCACATTCTGTAATTGGACCCTGTGGAGACAGATGCATGTAAATCCTGGCTGCATTCTGTATCCTGCCTTGTCACAAAACGCAGCTTCCTGCATTGTTTAAAAGCTCATTCTTAAATTTTTCAGCATTTTTGGGCTGAATTACAAATTCCTGAGCGCTAACTGTAGGACAGTGATGAAACCTTCTCAGCGAATACATATGCTCTGTGAAATGAATTAACAAACCCTGTGAACTCCTACATCTTAGTGTTTCAAACAGCAGGTCTTTGACAGAATGTACAGCTTCTTGATTGACAGAGTAAGTTGTGGAGGTTTTTTAAATGGGTGCTTTGAAGTCAGGGTATGAAGAACTTGTGTATTAAAATGAAACCATTGAAAGTTTCAACTCCTAAATAAGGAAACATTGGTGCAGTATATTTATAAATCAGTATATCACCGGGTTTTGATTAAGGGAAACTTTATCAGTGGAACCAGTTTGATAGCAACTGCAATCCTGACCGTGGGTCTCCTAGAGTCTAATTTGTCAAGGAAATGTGTTGTGTCGTTACTGGACTAATGAGCTGTTTCTGTCAGATTCTGTTGAGATTGTAGGGAAGCTCCATTACATGGAGGAACAATCTGTTTCCAGCTGATGAAGGATTTTAACTAGTTCCAGAGAGAGTGCTGTGCACAAATGGCAAAATATGGGAAACTTTAAATTCAGTATAGTCTGTTAAGATTGCTTCAGTATTGTAGCGGGGCTCCTTCAGTCAATGGGATTCATTTGGAAGTGATCCAATTAGGAATTAAAACTTGTGGTGGCAGAAAAACATCTGTCAGGTCAGGACACATAGTCATAAATCACAGGGTGCTCTTCAGCCTGCTGATTACAACAGAAAACAACCACCCTTTTTATCCTCTTTCAAAATGTGACTGCTTTTATATAACAAATATACTTTCCTTCTTAAGGAGTGTATACTTGGAATTCATGAAACAGGTGGCTAGAGGTTACATAAACTTAAAATGGTCTATCTGAGATGACTGGGAGACCCATTTCCAAGCTGCAGATCCTCACGCTGAAGTACCGGTCATACAGTGACTCTTCAGCTTGAACATACTGTAGAGGAGAAAAGCACTTCAGAATTGTCCTTGACTGTAGGGTAGATCTACTCTTCTGAAATGACTTGTAGGCACTCTGAGATGCTGCACGTTGTAGTTTCTGCCCATCCTGATGGAGGCTTGTGTACAGTTTTGAAACCTTTACGACGGAGTGAATCCTGAAGTACCAGATGAACGGTGTAAGGTATTTACTGCAAGTACCATTCATATTGTGCCAGACACCTTACTCTCCCCATCTTTGTTTCCTTAAATGGACAAAACCCCACCAAAAATCTTAGCTACACTTAATCAAATCTTGTTGTAAAATCTCCTGAATCACTCGAGTGGTCTGACAGCCATTCTTAGTGTCTCTGCTGCATTCTGCTTATTTTCACATGAAATTGTGTCTTTCCATCCAAAGATTTTTAACTTGTACTCACTGTCTGGGGAAGTATTGCCCTTCAAAGTCCTTGCTGCCTTCCTCTGAAGGAGTGGAGGGGTCCATAGTGCACGTGTGGCTCGTGGTTTTGCAGAGGGACTCTATAATCCTGTATGTTGCATACAGTAAGCTAGGGTGCCTGTGGGCCTGGCCCTGTGAGCGATGGCTATCCTGTAGTTCCAGTTCTTCTCCTCTCGAAGGACTTTATCAAAGGATACTGCTTCATATCAGACCGTGGCTAGTTTGACTTGTGTTTTCCCCTCATGTGCTTGCACCATGTCTAATACTGGTCTTACCTACAGGTAAGATGAGAAAATCAAGAATATGAAAGTAGCCCTCACAGTGGGCTGGGCAAAGTCAGTGAGCAGAGAAAAATCTGCTGCCTTCTCTTGGAACTACTTGGAACCTTGGAGATGATTTAGAGAAAATCTAGAGGCTTATTCTCCGGAGCAGCACAGCTCCAAAACCGTTGGTCACTTGTGTCTGTCAGTCACTCAGTGCAAGCTTCAAAAATAAAGCTGAATTGCAGTTACCAGCTCTCCCGTGATCCGGCTCAGTTCAAAGCGGCCCTCCCAGCAGGGAGACGGGAAGCAGCGGAGGCGGCCGCGGAGAAGGGGTTACACTGTTCTCCCAAAAGGTTGTGCTCAAACCTGAAATTACCATATTTTCCCTCTTTGATTTTGGAGTAAGTGTTGGGCGTGCATTTATCTGTCGTGTCGCCAGTAAAACTGCTAACATTTCTAGTACTATTATTTTCAGTAAATGGGCAGTTTCTTCTCACCTCCTAATGCTGTGCTCTCTCTTTGCAGACTGCCGTTGATGTTTTTAAGAGGATAATTTTGGAGGCAGAAAAAATCGATGGGGCAGCTTCACAAGGGAAGTCTTCATGCTCAGTAATGTAATTCCACTGCAAAACCTGAAAACACTGGGAATACATTCTACCTGAAGAAACAAAACTGCCCATTATCTTTAAGGATAAACTATGCTTCTCTTTTTTTTTTTATTTTTATTTTTTTCTTCTGTTAACCTGAAAGATAAACAGTTGGTTTGGAGCCTTTCCCTTCAGATTATGTTAAACTCTGACTCCTGTGCAAATGGCTTCACTTCCATTTTCAAATTTTAAGCAATCATATTTTCAATTTATATATTGTATTTCTTAATATTATGACCAAGAATTTTACTGGCATTAATTTTTCAGTGTAGTTTGTTGGTTAGAATAATCATCAAAATGATGCATATTGTTACACTACTATTAACTAGGCTTGGATATCAGTGTTTCTTTGTGTTAAATGTATACTTGTAAATAAAATAGCTGCAAACCTTAAATGCTCTGTGTATTAATAGCTGTTGGTTATTCCGTATCAGTGGGGTTTTTTTGTGTGAAAATGTTCAACTGCTGACCTTGAGAGGAGGAGTGAGATCCTTGGAGCCAGTGGATTGTCTGACTAGTGCTTGGGAAGCAATTTGGGAGGCATCCCAACTACTTTTGCTACTAGAACTCCAGGCTGGCCAAGTAGCTCAGCTGTGCTTTGAGCCCCTCGGGGGGAAGGAGAGGCAGATGACACCTCTGGCTGGGAAGGGAGGGTTTGGGGTTTTGGTCAGACAACCTGCACTGTGTATTTCCTCTAACCCTTTTAAGAGTGGGCAGGTCCATCCCACGAAGGGGCCGGTGTCCACCTGCACTACAGGTTCTTCACATGGGCTTGGAACTTGGAACGCTGTCCGGGGTGTGGATTTATCCAGGGCACAGATGTAGACTTGCTAAGGAACCAAAAATGTCAACTTCAGATAAATTGCACGTCCTGACCAAACGGATGGGGATTGTTTATCATGGGTTTCAGCGCTTCTGCACCTGGAGAGGACTGGGAGAGGTGAGTGGTCTTCTGGCACCCGGCTGTTACTAAGTCAGGGGTCCCAAGTGCGGCTCTGGGCAGCTTCCCCAAACCAGTTGGAAGTTTGTACTTGGCTTTTGGACTAGAGGCTTAACAAACCTTCATCTCTTAAATCTGGAAACAGACCACTTCAACTATATATTTAAAAAATGTTGCAGTTGACCTACTTTGTATTTAAAAACAAGACCCAAAACAACAAAAATAAACGAGGCTGAATTGGGGAACGATTAATTAAATTAATTGCTTCTCATGCATTTTTGTTTTCATTTTAAAATGGGATTTCTGGCAGGGGTAAAAGGGAACAGAGATTTGCAGTGTTTTTGCAACCAGAATTAGCTTTTGCGTTTTGCTCTGTGCTAAGAGATACATATTGAGCACTTTTTCATCTCTTGAACAGTGGTTCCCTCATTGTATTGAAAAGGGTTGAAACCCTTCAGTGGTGTATGGAGAAAAACTTAATCTCATGGTGACTGAAGAAAAAATTAACTGGCTTCCTGACCCCCTCACCTTTCCCCCCCCCCCCCCCAAAAAAAAAAAAGTTGCCTTTTCCTCTATTGAGGCTATTTCCCAAAGTTTCTGGTACCTTATTTCTGTTATCTGAATTTTTATACCCTGTGCCAAATCCAGGTTCTGTAGCTGGGTGTTCATCAGACCCGGTAGCTTGCTGAAGTTCGGCCAAGACCGGGTGCTCATTTTGAGGAAACAAGTGTGTGTTTTGACTTCAGAACCAGAGTGGTCTGGGGCAGTGAAGTAGGTTTTCTTCCCATGAAGCTCAACGCTGGAGCAAGAGTAGTTTGGCTGATAATGAAGTTGGATTCCTGTGGAACAGGACCAATATGCATTGGTTTGATGGTACCCCTTATGACCTAATCACACCGTGACAGATGGCTTGTTGCATGACCAGTATCTGTGGCATTGCATCGTGGGCACAGTGTTGTGGTCTGCGGCACATGGTAGAAGTGCTGGAAACCTCAGTGACCACATACCCTCCATTTTTTGTGCAGTAGTGGCTGCGTGTGTATTGGTGATCAGTCTAAAGCCCGAGGCAGCTGCTGCCTTGGTGCCAGAGGTGCAGCAGCTGTGAGGGGTTTAAAGGGGATGAGGCAATATGGAGCTCGATAGCCCTGACGTAACCAGGGCCCTACCTTCCAGGGGTGAGGCTTTTCAGATGGGTTTAAAGGCAAGTGCAGGTTCCCTAGATGATGTGCCGTGGGAGCTTGCAGACTTCACGTACTCAGCACTGTTCTGGCATTTTCTGTAATAGCTGAAGAATTGAATTTGTCAACATGTTAGTTCCTTTCTCCTGTTGCTGGCCCATCCGGTAAGAAATGTACTTTATTCCACTTCCCAAGCCTTTCTTTGCTAATAAGATCTAAAGACCATCCATGTGCAACAGTCTTGCAGCTGTAATGAAACGTGAAGTGCCATCAGTGAACCACTTGTCCTTTGCTGTTCAGAGATCTCAGAGGGCTTCTTGGGATCAAACCTTCCAGCAGCTGGAATCAGACAGAGGCTGGGGCAGCCTCCTGCTTCCTGATGCTGATGTAAGAGCTGGCACGGGTCGGGCTCTTCACTGTGAGAACCCTAGAATAGGGTGGTGGGCATTCTTGGAAACCCTATGTTAGGTACAGAAGCAAACTGCTACTTGCCTGGAATGGATGGGTTCATACAGCCTTGGCTGGCAGCTGCTCTGATCCTTTGGAGGCTTCAGGAGGACTGTGATAAACAGTGCACAGATGAAAAGGTAAGTCATGAAGGAGATGATTTTTCTAGCTCAGGCTAGAAGAAATTTGATTTATACTTAGTAGGACCCAGCCTTATTCTTAAAGGGTGATCCTCAGCAAAGGTGAAAGTGCAAAGATCCTTTTCCTGATGAGGAAACGAGCAAATTTTAACAAGCATAAGTCAAGTTAAATTCCCATTGACCTAAGTGGATTTAAAATGTGCTGTTCTGGAAGCGACTCCTGCCTTGCTTGTGCTTCTGTTCATCTTGCTTTGCTGTGTGAATGCTGAGAAACCTCTTGGTATCTCAAGCCCCAGAGACTGGGTTGCTCATCTCCCAGCCTGCCATGCATGGAAGTGCTGAGGATGAGGAGAGTGGTGGGGCCAGGGCAGCTCAGCAAGTGGCGGGTGGACTGCTAGCAGAAAGCTAAAGCATGACCCTTCCCTTTCCTGTTCTTGTTTGTATAACAAAGTTTGTCCCCTCTGATTAACTCCACACTGGAGAATCTTGGAGGCACTTTGGTTTGGCTCTGTGGAGTCTTCTGTCTAATGCTGCTTCCTAGCTTCTGTAAAGTGTTGGTGAATGCACACTGGAGAAGAGCTGGAAAACTGGACTTGCCGAGGTAGTTCTTGAAGCATTGGAGCCACTGCTGAAGACTTGACGAAACCACTTAGATGCACGCAAGTCTATGGGACCAGACAAGGTCCACCCAAGGGTACTGAGTGAGCTGGTGGAAGTGCTTGCCAAACCACCCTCCATCATTTGTCAGCAGTCCTGGCTAATTGGGGGGCGTCCCAATTAACTGGAGGTTTGCACATGTGACCTCCATCTACAAGAAGGGCTGGAAGGAGGATCCAGGGACCTACAGGCCTGTCAGTCTAACGTCAATGCCAGGGAAGGTTATGGAGCAGATCATCTCTAGTGCCATCATGCAGCACATACAGGACAACCAGCTGATCAGGCCCAGTCAGCATGGCTTTATGAAAGGTAGGTCCTGCTTGACTGACCTCATCTCCTCCTATGACAAGGTGACCCACTTAGTGGATGAGGGAAAGGCTGTGGATGTTGTCTACTGAGACTTCAGAAAAGCCTTTGATACCATTTCCCACTGCATTCTCCTGGAGAAGCTGGCTCATGCCTTGGATGGGCGCACACTCTCCTGGGTAAAAACTGTCTGGAGGCTGTGCCCAGAGAATGGTGGTGAATGGAGTTAAATCCAGTTGGCTACTCGACACAAGTGGTGTTCCCCAGGACTAGTCCAGCAGGACTAGGGCAGGGATCATGCTCTTATACTTGGCGCTGGTGAAACCACACCTCGACTACTGGGTTCAGTTTTGGGCCCCTCACTAGAAGAAGTTCATTGAGGTGCTGGAGTGTGTCCAAAGAAGGACAATGAAACTGGTGAAGGGTCGCTTAGGAGGAGTGGCTGAGGGAACTGAGGTTGTTTAGCCTGGAGAAAGGGAGAACACCTGGCTCTCTACAACACCCTGAAAGGAGGCTGCAGGGAGGTTGGGATTGGTCTGCTCTCCCACGTAGCCAGTGACAGGACAAGAGAGAATGGCCTCAAGTTGTGCCAGGGGAAATTTAGGTTAGACATGAATAAAAATGTCTTCTACAAGAGTTGTCAAGCTCTGGACCAGGCTGCCCAGGGAAGCAGTTGAGTCCTCCTCCCTGGAGGTATTTAAAAGACACAGGTGTGGTGCTGAGGGACATGGTTTAGTGGTGACAGGGCAGTGCTGGCTCAACAATTGGACTTTATGATCTTAAAGGCCTTTTCCAGCCAGAACAATTCTATCATTCAAGGTTTCCATTTTCTAGTTTCTTTTAACAAGAGAAGTTTCTACATCCAAACTTGCACCCTGGAAGTGATCAAGGACAGCTTTTGCAGTGACACTTGTTTCTGGTGCAAGTGGGTGTAGAACAGAGGGCTGGGTCTTGCAGCAGTTTCCTTTGACGTGCAAGATGAGCAGCAGCCCAAACTGAGCAGGGTAGCCTACATCATGGTGCATATATTTCCATTTTCACCTTCTTGAAAAGAAATGTGAGATCTTACACCTTGGTTGCTAAAGAAGTTGTGCTGCTACTCCGTGCAGATGCCACAGGCTGCTGTGCAGCGCGGTAGGAGCTTGGTGTGGGTGGTGACAATGCACTGGGGCTTGATGGGCTTATCCTGCTAATTAACCCTGCTGTGCTGTAGCCTCTTGAAGGGGAATCAACAGGTTCTAATTAGTCCTTATGTAATCAGTAGTGCTGATCTTCAGAGCATCTCACTAATACTGACTAATCTTCACAGCTTCATTACTCCCCTTGGGCAGCTGGGGCGTTGAGAATGTTTGCACAGATGCCTTCAACTTGTTATGGGTACAGCAGAAATGTGGCTAAACTTGGTCTGGGTGATGGATGTCCTCAGCACCCAGCTTTTTCTTAGGTATTCTGTGTCCCTACTGGAGTATTTTCTTTTCGAAATTAGCTGAAAACTGAAAGGATTTCACCCAAACCCCTGGACTTTCTGATGTTTTCCAAAGTGAAATCTGAGTTCTATCTCAGTGGGTTGCTTCTCGAGATGTGTGGCGAGCTGCACTAACAGTGAGCCCTAGACAGAATATTAATGTAAACAAGCTTTTTCAGAATATTTTTTTTTAGTCAATATCCATTTCTACAATGCTGCTAAAAAATATCTGGCTAAGCCTGACCAGCAGGTGCCAGCTCCTAGGTGAGGAGCTATTTTTCCTAACAGGAACCTGGCCAGGTCTGAACTGTCAGTCAGTGATGGCTTGATCAGGCTTGAGGAGGTTTTTTTGCAGTCTGTACAGCACATGGGGCAGTGCAAGGTGGTGGGCAGCAGCATGGGCTGGGCAGTGGATCGGGTTGTAGATGGCTGCCCTTGGTAGAGGTTCTGCAGACACTGTACATCTCGTTGCATCAACAATGAAGACAATGCACTTGGCCCAAAGCCATTGCCTGGCAGCTGATTCCCACTCCCAGCAACAGGTGATGTATTCTGCCAGGGAGGGTGCAGGTTGGAAATCCTTTCTCCGCTGGAATGGTTTGCAGAGATGTTCTGTGGTTAGTGCCCAGTATCTCTGGGAGGTGGCAGCTGGTGTACCCAGGCACTGGAAATGGGTTAATCACCAGCAGAAATTAGTGCTTTGGCAAGTGGTGTGAGGTGGGCTAGGTCTTAAACATGGATTTAATATGGGAATTCTCCTTTGAGTCATAAGGGTGGTTTCTCATTCTGAGCTCTGTTGCTGCTCTGAAGTGGCCCATAAAATGTACTCATCCTTTTGAGCAGTGAGCCAAAAAGTTTTCCATCAGGAGGAACTAGACCCATGGTGGTTCTACCTGTAATGAGCTAGAAGTATCTCATACTGAGGCACGTGAAGAAACCTGTGAGCTTTTTAAAGCAGATGACATTTTGCAAGCCCTGAGATATGGATGTTTCCTTGGAGCAAATCATCTCTGACCACCTTGCTCCTCTGTGTTGTGGCAGCAAAGGCAGGCAGGGATAGCACAGCCCAGAGCCTGCCCTGTGGGTGTAAAGCCCAATTTCTCACTCCTTGTAAACCAACACACACAAAATCTCAGGCTTCTGGGGTTGTCTATTAAAACCAAACGCTCAGACTTTAAGTTCATGTTTCCAGTGCTTCATCCTTTAAAGAGCCACAGCAGAGGAGGGCTGCCCATGATCCTCTTAGTGTGGGGCACCGTGGCCAGACATGATTCTGCACCTGGGCATGAGCAGGAGCCTAGGTCTGCCCCAGCACCACGTGCCTGAAAGGGTACTGGTGGCCATGGGCTGCTTGGGCTGCTCTTTTTTTCTGTCTTCCTTTGGGAGCCTTTCCATCCTTTGCAAGGAATTCAGGGGGGTTGCTCATGAATTAGAACCTGTCAGTCTTCAATATTCTCTTTTTCCCCATCACTTTCTGTTTTTTTTCCTAGAAATGGGTCCTTTGTTGTTTCCTAACTTTAACGTGGTTTCTCAAAGAAATGAGAATGAAGTTGTTACACCCTCTTTCCATCTCTACTAAAATAGCTTTTGAACCTGTTGGACGACTTTAAACAAATCTAACAGCCGGGCACAACTCTCAAATACATCATGCTCCTGCACATTTAATTAAAGATCACACCTTAGGAGAAACAGGAAAATCCCATCATGAGAGAGCCAGAGGAAACCAGGCTTTTGTGGTTCCATGAAAACCTCCTCCTGCGGTAATACTTGCTTTACTGGGCACTTCAGGGCCCAGGGATGCTGCAGGTCTTCCTCTCCAGGCACCAGCCAGCTCATGGCCCCCGCGAAGAGCAGGAGTTGGGTCCCAATGCCAATGATGATGCCACCTTGTTACCCTGGTGCTCCCAGCCATGACTCAGAAGAGAGACTCATCTTCTCCTTCCCTTCCATGGCAAGGTCAGGGGGAAGAGCTGGTTTTGGGGACACCACTGATGCCCCCCCAACCTGGTAGCTGCTCTTCCAAGTGGGACTTCCCATGTGCTGTTACTTTCCTTACCCCATATGTTGGCTATTTTAGCACCTAGAAAATATCACCAGAATTTCAATGAGGGTTTGGGTAGGATTTTTTTTTTAATTGGATGAGGTTTTTCGTCATTATTTCCTGCCTCACATCAGAACATGTAAATATAAACGGTGCCTCTGCAATGCTGGGACTGGTTCACCTGACTCAGCTGAAGGATGCATTTCTTCTCTAAGCACAACGTACCACCCCCTTCCTTCCTTCTCCAGTGCATCCCAGTCAACGCGACGCCTTCCAGAGCTCAGCCTATGTGTGTGCGCACACACGCTCATTAACTTCTACATCCTAATTGAAAGGGAGGCATACATTTAAGCCTTAATAATAATGACATCTTTTCTTCCCAAATGGCCTTTAATCTTGAAAGGCCCAGAGGCCACCCCGTGTGTTTGCCTTTATCTCTTCATAGCTTGGCTCATTAATGTAAACTGATGGGGTTTATGGGCGGGGGATTTCCCTTGCCGTTCATCCCAAGGATAATACATTTAGAGTCTCTGAAGGCTCTTACAGCCCAAAAGAGGGGAATCTGAAACAACTTTTCCTTGAGCTGGCATGGGAAGCGCCAGGCTCTGAAGCTATAACTGCATCTATAGGGGAAATATCGCTTTATGGTCAATAGTATGGCCTAAAAATCCTTCTAGTTCTGACTTAGATCTGTGTCTTGGTGCTCCAGCGCTAAAGGATCTAAAAATTTATAAACATGATGCTCGTGAGTAACATTGGTGGGTTTGCGAGCCCAACCTTTGCACTTGGGAGGGGATTAGGTCTTTGGCTTTCAGAGATGCTGTGTAAGGGTTGAATGAGAAATTACTGCTTTGAGGAATGGAGTGCAAAGTATTATTGGTGTGGAGTCTTCCAAAGACACTCGGTTTTGGCTGCCATGCTGCAAGAGGTGGGAAGCTGGGAAAAAAACCAGTAAGAAGTGAACCCAATACCTCTGCCATGCTTGGAGATGCTGCTCTTTCCCTATTTACTTCTTATCCGTTCTAAAAAAAATGATGATTAAAAAGGAGAAGAAGAAAAAAAAGGAGGGAATAAAAGGTGGTGTAGGAAAAAAAGAGGAAGGGGAGGGGGGAAAGGAAAAAATGGGAGGGGGGAAAGGGGGGTAAAAAGTCCTTAAAAAAGGAGCAGTCAATGGGCACGGATAATCGACCAAA
>JANHFX010020089.1:58331-74322 GCA_027560015.1 Chloroceryle amazona
TGCACCCCGATCTGACACAGGATCTGGCTGCCATTCGTATAATTCACACTAATCCACCTTGTCATTCACATTCCCAGTTAGAGCTTTGTGGCTCCCTGTCTCTAACAGGACTGGGGCAATTCATAACTAGGCCTGTGCCTGTGTGAGAAGGACACGGACTGTTCCCATGATGAAGTGGTATTGTTGATAGAGCTGTGTTGATTGAAATTTGTCCCAGATGCACATATGTCATTGTGCTATGAGGGGGGGGTATGGAAATGTGTTGTGTGTGTTGGGAGTATGGAAATGTGTCATCTATGTGTTATGGGGGGTATGGAAATACAAAAAAAAATCTACTTTGTGAATTAAGAGTAGTCTGGGTGATGTTCACCTTGGTGACACGAGCAATTATGTTCTCTTGTAGACAGCCTACGGTCTGGATGTCATCCTCTACTCAAATCATTCAGCAGCACTATGGCTACACCAGACCAGCTCTGACGTGCAATGGCCATGTCCCGGGTGGCTTGTGGTGACATTTGGTCCATTGGAGCTGTAAAAATAGTTAAGCATCTTTAATGGATAACAAGGTATTTCTGTGTCAGAGGAGAAGGCAGGGAAATGATTCATTCATTGAGTGGGATGCACAAATGTACAACTCATGCATCAACTCTTGAGTAGTTCATTTTCTTTTAATTAAATGCAGCTTACGAAAGATTTTAGGAGTCCTTCCAGGATTAGTGTTGCTCTTGCTTCATGAAGGCTCTAATTGGCCCCTGAGCTCAATGTACTCTATTATAAGTTAATATTCAGTCATATGCATTACTCTCTGCTGTGACCTTCCGGCCATTAATTTGTTAAAAAACCCAAATGTGGTCCCAAAGAAAGACAGGCGGTGGGTCGTGACTAGCTTTGAAGGAGGCTTTTCATTCATTTGAAGCACGTTCAATGTCACGGTGCAGCATGAAGGATAAAGACATAAAGGCTTTAAAATATACACTAACTGGAATCCCAGGTGCTCTAAGTAGTTGGAGGACAGAAGAAAATGAAGAACAACCGTCCTCCTCCACCCCCCTGAGAACACCAGTGTAAGCCCAGAAAGACACACACTTGGTGTCCTCAACACTTGGTGCACACAGATGGGGGGAGGTGACTGTCCCACTAATATTGGGGTCAGACTTGTGATATCACAGATTTTCTGCTGCATGGCGTCCAGTGCTGAGAGGCTCAACCTCCCTCCGTGCTGACCAGCCCTTAGAGGGACCCCCCCGACATCCCTCCCTGTCCTTAATGGGACATGTGGGACTGAGTACGTACACACAGATGTACAGCCTGAGTCTGACATACAGCTACTCTCTGCAAGCCCACTTCATCTATACTCTTCAAACTCATTGTTTGTTTATTTCTTCTGGTAGATTCATATTTGTTATTTAAATGGTGGAAGTGCTTGGGAGCCCCAGTCCCGGCCTGAGCCCTGCTGTGTGCCAGGAGTTAACAGCACAGAGAAGGCAGGCTGGTTAATCCGTGCTGTTGTGTGGAATCCTGGCTGTAACCAGCCAGCATTTAGCCACCTATAGCACATTTTATGCATGGCTGTAATATATCTACACACGAAATACTCGTCCTTTATTAACATCTGATATCCCGTCTATGAACACACTCAACGCAAAGAGCCAGTCTCATGTGAACACCAGTTAGAAAAACAAAACAAACTAACTCTCTATGCAGAAGTTTAATATAGCTAAAAACTGGCACTGAGGAATTGAATTCCACCTATTTTTTCTTGATTTGAAACCAAAGTAGGGCGGCCATGAACCTAATCCAAACAGTGATGCTGCAGGAACAGGCATTGCGTTGGCAGCGGGGGGACGTGGCTCTCTTTCTCTTCCTTTTCCCTCCCCCTCCTTGCTAAATCTGCACTTGTTTAAAGGACAGAACATACAGATCCCATATGTTTGCTAGTGATTAGGCGGGTTTTTTTGAGTGGGTTTTGGTGTGTTTTTTTTTTCTCTTTTTTTCTTTTTTAATGATTATTGACATTGCTCTAGAGTAAACCGGAATGATTTGTGAGTTTATAGCATATAAAATATAAATGACAAAAATGCCAGCTTGCTGTGAAGTGGATGTGAGATTGTGCACCGGAGGTTTGAGCTGTACGTCATTACACTGTATGGCTGACTGAGTTCTGCCACGCGCACCGAGGAGGCAGGCGTTGGATTAAGTACATTGGAAACTGTTCTATAAAATGCTAGAGAGATAAAAAAAAAAAGCAGCCCCCAAAAAAAAGAACAAAAGGGACAAAGGGACAAGTTATTAATTACAGGAGAGAACTACATGAAATCAGCTCCATCTGGCACACCAGGAAAGCCCTAATAATCAGCATTACTGGGCTTGGCCAGGCTGCTGCAGTGTAATATTCAGAATAACTTTGAATTACATCTGGCCCCAAAGCAAACAGCTCCTGCCAGAATGCCTTCATACACAAATGTCCTTTCTCTGTAGCTGGATAATGTGGGAATTCGATGGAATATCTCTTTCAAATTAATACTTGGAAGATATCTGAGCGACCGCAGTACTTTTGCATCGCTATACTACCCAGTGCATGTGTATATAACAAAGATGAGGAGGAAATTGCCACCTGATCCACTGTTGGCATGTCTGATGGTGTCATAGATCAAATGAATCTCTACTAATTGCTTACAAAGGTGAATGGGCTGCAGAGACACCTCCCTTCCCTGGGGAGTTCAAGAGGTGTTAGCCTGCTATTGAGGCTGCCCAATGCTTGCACCTTCTTGTGCTTGCTTCTCTCCTCCCCCAGCTCCCTGGACCAGATGAAAATGAATTCACTTCTTGGTGTCTCCTAGAGCTGTTTTATTAGTTCTTTAAGTAGAAAATCTTGCTCAACAGTGACTTCTTTGATTTCAGGAAGAAAACTGACAGCTTTAAAGGACATCTCGGACCTCTGGCCCCAGGAGAAGACCCATGGTCACTGTTAAAGCCCAAGCCCTGACAGCGTGAAAACGTAGAGGGGACACAGTGCTTCGAAAGCCTTAACAGATATCCTGGCTCCCATGCTTTGACTGGTTTGTTTTCAGCTTTCTTTTCCCTCTTGTACTGAAGTCAGGGGAAATTTTACTTGGGTGAAAACAGGTCTGGCTTTGAAAATTTTACTATCCATGGGCACACCCTCCTGCCCAGGAGTAAATCTGATATGGCTAACAAGTCCTTGAATCAGATGGTAATCTGCCTGATGTGGTCAGTATCTGCAGCATTGCAACCGGTGATTTGTTTTGGTTTTACTTTTAAATCATCTGGTTTATTGGAGAGGTTAAATTCAGTTAAATCGATCTACAGTGGTTGGAGTCATGTAGCTTGGTGTCCTCTTGTTCCAAGAGTAACCAACCATACGATCAGCAGAGAAGGGGCAATAACATGCCACCCAATTTGAGCTGTTCCCATACTTACTGGTTGCTGTGAAGGAAACTAAATCCACATGGTAGAAAGCAGAAAAGGACAGGAGTAAAGTATGTATTAATTTTATATGGAGCAACAGAAACACTGAAGAAAGAGAAAATGGGTGCACCATGTTTTCCACAGACAGCTGACCATCTTTATGTGGTTCAGCTGCTAATCAAGTCAAGCTGTCCCAGTTTAAGCATGTTAACATATGGAGGAATGTACCAGCGTATCCAGTCAAATTGTGCGTGATGCAAACATGAAATCGTATTGAAATTGTTAATGTAAATTCCTTCTTTAAATACGACGGTCTCTAGTGGGTTGTGGTAAGTCGGCACTTGGTGTAGACACTCACACCTGCACTCGCACAGTCCCAAATGCACCGACTGCTTCCTCTCAGTCAGAAAGCTTTCATGTGCTCCTGCTAAGATACTCCAGCATCTGGGATGGTGAAGGATCAGTCCCTGCTATTTTGTTGAAAAAAAAGTATTTAAAAAAAAACCCCAAACCCAGTTGTTTAACTCATTGCAGCCATTTTGGGATGCAGCCACCAGATTTTAGTCTGGTATAAGCTAAGAGAGCTGTTTTCTCACGTAACTAGTTCCTGGCAGTCACCAGCGTGGCTCATCAGCTATGATGGGGTAAGAGAGCGGCGCAACTCCTTCCCCACAAGACACCACACCAGGCAAAACAACCCGCTCATGGTCAGCACAGGTTTATTCATGTCTTGGGAGAGGTGCTTTTAAGCTTTGACGTTGCTGCCCCATGGTCATGGTGGTGGGAAGGTGGGTGAATGATCCTGACTCACAGATGGGCAAGACTCTGTGGTTTCAGCTGACTTTCCCCTTGTATTTTTTGTGCTGTTGGAAACCAACAGCTTAGAAAGAGCAATAGCAAAAGAGTGTCCATGGAAGGGACCTCTTCCTTGTGTTCTTTACTGAAAGTAACTACCACCAAAACAAGTCTCTTACCCGTAAATGAGCAATGCTATGTGTTATACATACCATGAGGTACTAGGACACAACCGAGCCCCTTCTGCTAACACAGTAACATGCCTAATACTATAATCTTACTTCAGGTCTGTGGGATAGGCTGTACCTGAATACTGCTCTTAAATCAAGCTGAAGTTTTCAAGAAGACGAAGCACAGTGTGGGCCAGTCCACACGCAGAGCTGACCTGCTAAACTATGCGAGTGTAACAGCTGCGCCAGTAACGTAAGTGGGAATCAAAACTGCTGAGATTTGCAGGGCTTTATGTGTCTGTCATTGGTTTTCTTGGCTGGTAATGCAAGAAGAAAATAATAACACTTGAGTCATATGAACCTACAATAACAATAATAATAATAACAGGATTCCAAAGGTTTTATTTTGTGTGTATCCTGCTATTATTGACTTGCCCTTTGAAATTCTTTTTCTGAAAATAATAGAGCTTCTTTTTTTCTCACTGAGGGTAAGGAACAGATATATTTGTCATCTACCTTTTAAAAAGGGAAAGAGGAAAAAATCAGGCAAACTCCATTGCGCTTTCTGGAATTGATCATTTCGGTTCAGGTCTAACTACAGAGCTGACAATCTGCATTTTGAAGGTTTCAGCCTTCTCTTAGACTTTATTACTAAATGACATTTAGCGTGAGCTCCCTTGACAAGTAAGGATCACACATCCCATCAAAAATAGGGACTTCCATGATACTGGAAAAGTTTGTGATTACACCGAGTGATTCTTCTTTTCAGCTGCAATCAGACAATGCAAATTGGAGACACACACACAAAATTCTGGTAGGAATCCAAAACCTCTGTAAACCCCAACCCCCCGGGCCTGGGATTCATCTAATAGTTTGCTATTAAAGAGTTCTTTGGCTGGAAGGAAGTACCAGACAGAGTCCCTTATTCCAGTTCTTGGGGTGGTTTGTTTGTTTTTGGTTTTTTTTTTCCTTTTTCTTTTAAATTGATGAATCTTTAGCACAAACTTGCTGTCAAGATGACAGAAGCTCCCAGGGAGGGCAGAGGTTGCTCCAGGGTCTCAAAGCTCACACTTGGGAAGGTGTTCCTTCCCCAGCACTTCCCTAGCAGGATGGAATAACAATAGTAAGAATAATAGTAATAACAACAGTAAAAGCCTTTGAATCAGTCATCTTTCCATTTGAGTCCAAATCACCTCTTGAAAGACGCAGCAGATCACTTTGGCTTATATGGAAAAGACCCAAAACTGTGTCAGGAGATGTCAGTCTCAGTCCTTTGCTGTTCTTGACTTCTGCTGGGTGCAGCAGTGGCAGAGAAGCTCTGATTTCCCAGTTGCAAAGTGGGGAGGCACTCAGTGCCAATTAGCGCGAATTCAGGCAGGCTCGGAGCTCTGCTTTTGGCTACTGCAGCCTGTCCCAGAGGGACACTGGCTGGTTTAGGAGCCTGGTGCAGAACTGGTTCATCAAGCAAACGAGGCAGTTCAATTAAGTTCGTTTAGCCCGACTGCAGTGATTTACTGCAGCCAAATAGCTGGCTCACAGCATGTGTATGTTCCTATATAGTTAAAAGTCACTCTTCACATCTCTGTTGCTGTTCAAGAACTCCAAGACTGCCTAATTCAGTAGTGCCTCTGCAAAGTAGCTTTGTTTTTATCATTTCAGTGGTTTAGTTGTGAAATTCATGCTTGAGGAGGGGGAAGAGAAGCCCCAGAGCAGCTGACAAAGTAAATAGCATCTCCTCAGTCCCGATTCTCTCCTCCTGCCACTTCTGTGCCATTGTAATTCCCTGGCAGTTTATCTCTATGCCTTTAAACACCACATACTCACTAACACCCTTGTGGAGCACTGATTAGATGAAAATGGCATATCAAATTTAAACCTGGAAGTGCATCAAGGCCATTGATTTGATCAGCTTCTCTCCTTCACCATAAGCACATTTCCGATTAGCAAACGGCCATAGAGGCCATTGCCAAATTTAAAGAGGAGAGAGAAAAAGTATATTCCCTGAGGTTAATTCCCGTAGCTAATGTAACTTGGCTTTGTCAAAGTCAGTTGTAGGTAAAACTAGACTCTCAATCTTTTGCTTCCTCATTGAGTGGCTTGGCCTAACGGGAATCTAAAGGGTTAAACAGCACAACTGCTGCTCCCCTTTGTATTTATCTGTATGACCATAAGTAATGCATATTTTGAGCAATTGCATCCAAAATGAACAGATCTGTGAGAGGAGACGGATCACTTACAGAGCAGAACAGGAAGAGCCTGCAGCTGTCTTCCAAAAGCACGGGGTGGTAATTTTCTAGGTCCTAGTGCCGTTCCCAGCATATCCTGAGGCTCAAACACTTAATCAGCATGATTATCATCACACGAATGCTGCCAGAGAGTTTGATTTGCACAGTTACTTTTTTTTTTTTTTTTTTCTGAATTGAATAACCTTTCCAAAAACCCTGTGATGTTTGAGCCTCTGTCATAATTCTTCTGCATTTTGGACGGCTTTCCTGCCTGCTTGGGGTTTGGTGCTTGTGTAAAGAGGTGTAATAAGACAAGTTATTCACAGGAGAGTGTAAGATAAGGCAGGCAGCTCGGCCTGATTTAGCTAAGGCCTCCTCGTCCTGGGGCTGAAGCACGGCCATGGTGTGAGCAGATGCAGCAGCTCCCATTGCTGTGTCGGAGGAAACTGTATCTGTTGAGAACAGGGGAGGGATTTTCACTCCGGGTGAGCAGATGTTTTGTCCAAGTGGAGTAAGCTGCAGGGAACTGTGCTGGGTCTGTATATTTTCATTGTCCTTGGATCTCAGTGGGTGCATCGTTGCTGCCTCATGACAGCTTTCCTTGTTGGCATGCTCAAGGCCAAATTCTCTGGGACCCCACCCTGCCTTGGCCCCAGATGTGACAACAGCCCAAGATGAGATTTATAGGGGTATCTCAGAAGCACTCTCCCTTTCATCAGTCTCAGAGCACCTCTTTGGGTGCAGGGAACGACTAACAACCAGTGAGGGATTCACCTAAGCCTCCTGGTCTTAGGGTTTGCAGAGAGAGCACAGGCACTCTTTGCACCACATTGGAAGTGAGATGGGAAAGACCAGCTGCCCTACATCTCCAGAAGCTGTGCCGAGCCCCAGGTCCCTCCAGTGCTTCCTGTTTACCCCTTCCTAGAGCTCCACCTCTGTCATAAAGGTCCCCAGGGCATGTGTAAGTGCCTGTGCCTTTTTGCTTTGCCTCAGCTTTCAATTTATGCTCGAATGCCACCAGAATATAGCAGTGAGCCTTCTAAGGAGCCCAGGGTCCTCTCCCTCCCTTTACAGCCTTGGTTCTTGGCTTCTCCCCTGAATCACAAAATGTCCTTCTCCCTGCAGCCAATTCACTGCTCTTTCTCCCGTTTCTTCTCCATTTCTCTCCCTCTTTCTCTTAAATAGTTGGCAGGAGGCCCTTTCTTTCATAACTTCCAGTCATTTTTGCCAGGTGACCCCTGTGAGTAATCTCCCCCAACAAATAAGCAACGGCCTGGTTAAAAGACCACTTCTGGAAGAAAGAATATTCTTCTTTTGAACCCCCTCATTATTCTCTCCAGTGGGTCTCTCAAGCAAACAACATGAAATCCGGATCACCCACATACCCAAACCAGACACAGCTCTGTGGCACGCGCACGCTATTCTTAATTCCCATCCCAGGGAATGGCTCTGGGAAGAAGTTAACCTCTTGAGGCCAGGAAAAAGGCAGCAGAAGGCTTAATAGCTCCAGTGATTCACGCACGATATTCCGTAAAGTGGCACGGCAATTGCCTTTATTCCCCAGAGCCACACACACCAATTATTGGGTTTTTTTTTTTTTAGTCAACCTTCACCCAACAGGCTTTTTAAATGTCATGGTTTATATCCTAGATGAATTTCACTTGTGAGTGTTGTTGCAAGACAGACCATACTGTGACATCAATTTTTAATCAGGCTGTTCCCTCAAACTCAACGGGGAGTTCTCCCTGAGATCTGCTGGAGGTATAAATCAAGAAGTTGTGCTGTTAGCATTTTTTATTACTCACTTTATGCCTCTCCATGAAAAGGAGGGAAGATAAAAGGCCAGGGAGCAAATTCAACTGTAAAATTAACTGAATATTTTACCCTTTCTGAGGAAATTTGTCTACTTTACACCCATGACAGTGCAGCATCAGCCCCCTTTGGAATTCAGATTGTTTTTCCTCCCAGCACTTAGATGCTTGAGTTTGGTACTCCTGACATTTGCCTGGTGAGGAGCTGAGTGCTTGACCCCAAAATCTGGTGTGTGAACCATGTGTGGGCTGGGCAATCAGCAGACTGCTCCTCCACCATCATCTTTCTGACGGTGTCGTGCCGGTATCAGCTCCGTTTTCCAGGACAAAGAACACTCCCCAGATCTCCCGGCCCCACCTAACCCTTTGCTTTGGACACGGTTCAAGTCCTCACAGAGTGTATCAGTGCATTGTTTTCGTGGGCAGCTGGAAAACCTCAGGAATGAATGGAAACAGACGGTTACAGACCAGCTAAATTGCACTCTCTCCTCTCGACAGAAAAGGGCTCCAGTCGGGGTGCCTTCTGAAAACAAGGATGGGATGATCACTGCTGCAAACTTGGTGGGGGAGGTAAAAAGGAGAACAGAGAGGAGGAAAGGTTATTCACCAAAAAACCTGTGGGCTATGCTCAGGAAGTGAAAGCTGCCTGACATCCTGTTACCTTATCTGTACCGCTGGTATCAGTGCAGGGCAGCAGGCTGCTTTGTGCTGCTCCACAGCTGCCATTTTGTGCCTCCCCAGTAGAAAATCAGTCACCATTTAATCTTTTGCACTTTCATTGTGCCATTGGTTTCGGTAGGATTTTGTTAGGTGATGATGCTGTGGGCTCAATGCTGCTGCTGCTGCTGCACAACATCCCAGTTCTATTCAATCTCACAGCAACAAATAAGAGACAGACTGTGCTCACCAGTGAGCCCAGACTCATGCAAATAGAAGTGGAGGTTGTCCCAGCACACAGTTCCCCTGAGCAAACCTACGTTAGGTCACGTAGAAGTAAAATCCAATCTTAAGGGTGAGAGTATTTGAGAAGACAAAGCCACATATCTTGTGAGGCGCACCTTATAAATAACATAAAGTACCAAAAAAAAAGATAATAGAATAGGTGTGTCTTAGGAACGTTTCCTCTATGGCTCCAACCTCAAGATTGAGAAGTGCTTGTAATCCTCACAGTAGGCTGAATGTTTACCCTTTTTGGTCCTTTTTACCAAGGATTGCTGGGGTATTCACTGGAGAAAATGATGCAGAACAGCATCGACTCTAAACAAGCTCTGGCAGAGGCAGAGAAGGGAGCAGAATCTTTGACATCCCTTGGGATGGTACCATTTGCTTCTGTCAGGACCAGGGGCAGTCTGGCCCTGGAAGCCTGGTACAAAACTCAGTCAAGGTTCTGGAAGATTATTCAGTTTCAGTGGGCTGGGTTGGTGTCAGTTGTTTGTGTAACTCTCTTAGCAGCAATGGGCTGTAAGAGACCGTGAATGTTCCCCCCTTACCTAAGGTAACAGAGTGATTTGGATTTGGCTCTGCTGACAACAAGGCAGACAAACAAGGGAGAAATCTTCCAGAGGCCAGATGTGAATGCAATTGTTAAAATACTGCCTAGGTCACTGGCTGCAACTTCAGCATTTTTAGAAATTTGTTTTTGTACCAATGTCAAAGGCGCTGGGGCTCTCTGCTTGCATCAGTACAAATCTGGATTAACGCAGTTAAAGCCAGCAGAGTTGTATTCGTGCAAAATCAGTTAAAATGGGCTCAGAATCAGACTTAGAAAGTTACTCTTGTGTCATTTAGTAAGACATATTTCTCTTGGCTTCCATTTAGATTTGGTCCTTAAGGAGCCTGTCATAAGAGATATATGGTCTGGGCAAGAGGCCAACTTACCGTCTGGAAGAACCAGCAGGGCTCCCATCAGAATAGGCAACAGGGTAAAATGAGCTTTTGACTATTATTTTGTAATTTTCTAAATATTTGTAATTTTGATTTATGCTGTAAAGTTCCTGCTATGCAGTGAGATGATCGAAAGGCCTTGTTATCTATAGACTATGCGAAGGGAAATGGGCTTACAGGAATCTTTGAAACAGCTGCTGTGAGATCTTATACTTCCTGGCATGTAGCATCTTAAAAATTTCGAGGAAATAGCATCTGCTTTCTTAGGCAGAGAGATAAGATGCCTTCACAGCAGCCGTCGGTTCATCCCAGCAAAAGTTAACGCAATCTCCTTCCTGCCTCCTCCACCTTCATGACTAAATTTCCATTGCCACCAGGGACTGACACTGGGGTTTGCTACTAAGACCCCATTCGTATCAACCAGCAATATTACCATCACCTAACCGTTCAGCATGTCGTTGAATAACCCTTGATTTTCCAGATGCCAGGCTTTCAGACTCTTGACGTGATTAGGAGTAATCCACCCATGTAGGCAAAGCAGCAGGGGACAGCAGAGGTGTACATGGGTTTTGCAGACAGGTTTTACAGCAGCTTAGGAAGCTTAGAAACCCAAATATTTTCAGAAAGAATTGTTTTGGAAACACTGCTTCAGATCTGATTAAAAACCAAAAGAACTTTGTAGGTGTTTACAGGAAATACTAGGGTGAGTAACAGGGAGTCACATGGAAAAGTCGAGGGGTGATAGGTACATGTTACTCCTGGGGAGATTCTGACTGGACACAAGAGGAAAATTTTTTACAGTGAGGACAATCAGCTGCTGGAATAATTTCCCTGGGAAAGTGGTAGATTCCCCAACACTGGACACTTTAACATTCAGCTGGACAGGGTGCTGGGCCATCTTGTCTAGACCGTGCTTTGGCCAAGAAAGGTTGAACCAGATGATCCTCGAGGTCCATTCCAACCTGGTATTCTACGATTCTATGATTTTTCATCCTGAAGGGCAATATGCTAAATGTTTATAGCCAAGCTTGACTTGGGAGCACTCAGGGACATTTTAAGGTGCAAAGGATCTGCATTTATATGAGGAAAGGAAGAACTGTGTTGCCTGCAAAAGAGACCAGTTGCAGAGGGGTCAGAAGGAATGGCAATGCCGACTTCAGTCATGAAGGTTGGGTCTGAGCTCTGGAAGGATAACTTCAGACAGTGTACAGAGCTGCACATACAGGCACTTTGCCCAGAGCCTCTGAAGGCTTTTGGATGACCCTGGGAGAATGCATGAAATTGCAGAGTAGGCAGATGGGGAGGGTCTATACACCCTCCAAACCAGTTTTTGGTGTTTCTGAATACAATTGCTAATATTACAGCTGTCTGTGTACCTCTACACGTGCTTCTCCAGTCCTAGTCCCAAAGGTGCCTCACACACTCGTGCTCTGTGGGTTAGGATTTTGTGAAGACTGGTTCTGCACTCCAGATACAAACTGACGCTGTGTTAGGCATCATGGTGAGTGGTGCCAGCACACACCATTCCTCCTGAGCTGCCTACGTGGGAATAGAGCCTCAGCTTGCAGGCTGGATGGGAACCATGGTGTACTCCAACTGGTCTCCTAATCCAGGTGGCGAGAGGACTGCTTTAAAGAGCTTGTGGTTCCATATGTAGACACTCCTACGACAAGAAGAGAGCAGCTGGTCTGTGGATCAAACCAACCCTTGCTTTCAAAGAGGCCCCAGGCAATATTACACACAGCCTAGATATAATTCATGGTCACAACCTTCCCCTGCACTGCGACCAGGCTGCAACACCCCGCATGGGTCTAGAGCTACATGGTGATCTGTGATAACTTTTGAGGGCTGGTGAGGTCTCACTGGTATGAATTGTTAGAGATTTTCTTTGTTTCTTTGGCCACAACAACATCCTGTGGCAATGAGTTCCACAGCCTGATTACACGTTGCCTAAAAGGTATTTCCTTTAAGAATGGTGAGTTATCTGGCTTCTGTTGACTTGCCCTCATACTTGTGGCATCAGGCTGAGAAAACAAGACGTTTTATTCTGCAAAGCTATGCTGTGGCATTTTAACACAAAGCTCTGTGCCCGTCTTTGAGCTGCAGTATGGCTTTGCCAGGAAAGATTCTATGTTGCTGTGGAGTTAACAAAAGATGGAAGGAACTGAAGCACAGCTTCTCCTCTTCCTTTGAGCATTAGCACTCGCTGGGTCTGTGGAGTGGGGCCTGGTTATGTACTAATCAAGAAGCTGTGCTGCCTTCTGCTCCTCCATCTTCACTTCAGAGCAAGGCAACATCTGCTCAAGTTTCAATAATTAAATCCATGTAAAATTAATCTACCTCCTCCAATGCTAATTCTGAATGCAAGTGAAGCTACTTAGATGTTGATAATATTTGGAATTAAATCAAACCAGTAGAAGCTACATTTAAATCTATTTAAGGTTAAATTTTATTTACATTGTACCAGTGTAACTGGATTGATTTTAAAATCAAATTCAATCATACCATGAAAATTTTATTAGCGTAGACTAAGTTTGGTCAGTAAGGAACCTTGCCTCTAGAGACACCACATAACATGCTTTTGAGGCTAACAGTTCTCATCGACTTCAACCATGTGGTTGGTTCAAAAAAACCAATGCTGGATGTCACTGCAGGATATGCCACCATCAATCTTCCCAGGCCCTGACAGTAGTTTTAAGAGAGTTAGTAGGCTTTTGCAATTTTCTGAGGTGAAGAAAGAGGAGGTAATACTTAATTATCAGCAATTCTGACAGTGATTGGGGTTGACAGCCTGAAGCAGAGCAATAAGATGAAAGTGAAAAGATGTTGGCAGACAGAAAGGTCTTTCTGCAGGAAAGAGGAGGGGTTGGAATGATGGGAGGGGTTAATTTTCTAAGAAAGATAATTTGCATTGCTGCACACTTTATTCTTTTGTTTTTAGTTGGGTGAGTGGAGCTCTTGTGCTGACTTCTTTGGGGTGTTATTGGCTCTGCTTCTTTGACAGAACAAAAGAGTCTCTGTTGTCCATCAAAGACCACTGCAATCCATCCAGATAACCAAGGTCCCAGAAGGGGGAGGTGAATGTGGAGGAGCTGCCTCTGTTCTTTCCCCCACAAACAGCATCAATGAAATTATTTAAATCATTTGAATCATCATTGAAATCTTTTCAAGGGAAATGTTCTTCAACATTTACATCAGTAGCCACACTGATGACTTAAATAAGACTTCCAGCAGCTGTGGGAGCCTACGCTCTATGTCGGAAGGTCTGTCAAGTGATTCTAAACACAAATAATTTGGGATGAAGTTGCTCGTAGAAGATTGTGAAGCTGATCTTCACTGTCTTGGTAGTGGTGGTGGATTTAAGGAGTCTTCCTGTGCTGTGTTGTCTCTGGATCAGAGATGTGAGAATGGGTTGAACCACTGCTGGAATGAAAGTACGTTTCAAAGACAAAGGTCCCAAGTCATTCTACTTAACGGCAGAGAATTAGGAACCTGCTGATGCTGGACCCCTGGCACAGACCATGGTGGAAGATAGAGGCACCTCTCTTCTCTTCCAAAAGACTGATCTAAACTGTAGCTGATCTAAACTCCACATCCTTTGTTTACTCCTGGTGACTGTCAAAAGACTTTAAACTCAGCTCCAAGCTTAGTAATAACCACTGGATGCCACAAATCATGTCCTGTGAATCTAGCCATCAACATCTAGATGCCTTCTCAAGGTTTTATGTTTACCTGGATGTTATAGAAGCAGCTTGTGCATCTGTGTGTGTACACACACGTATTTGTATATGTAGCTAACAGAAAATTGTTGGAGAATGATGAGTGAAATGTATACCAGCAATCCTGAGTTTTGTACCTAAGAATCCTTGGGTGTCAGGACGCAGGAGGATTTGGGTCCTGCAGAGCAGAATCAAACAGCAGATAACTTTCTTTTGCTTTTGTCATTGTATTACAATAAAAAAAAACAACAAACCAAAAACAAACAAAAAACCCCCCACAAAACAAAACAAAACCAAAACAACCCACAAATGTAATAAAGAAAAAATTCAGACAGGTAAAACCAATAGAAAAAGAATATTTAAAAAAAACCCTCAAGAAAATGAATAAATATTCATGAAAACAGTCAAAAGCTCAGATGCTTTCATCAGTCATCACAGGAGGGAAATAGTGATTTGAAAGAATAATAAAAAGCCTTGAAAAGGCTTTCAAAAAAGGGGGGAGGGCACAGCACAGCCTCTGCTCCCATGGGCTTCCTGCAGCCGATGCGTGACTGAGCTGTGCCCAAGGGTTTTCCCTCTAGCTCAGCCTTCCCTTGGAGATTTAAAATGCATGCGTTTAAAACTCATGTACCTGCCTCAAACCTAACAAAATACCCCTTCCGTCTGAATTTTCCCTTGTGTTCACATCACAGAAGCATAGGAAAATAAAAAAGAGTGTTAATCTATCCTACAGTTTCCCGAACAAGGACTCTGGGCAGGGGTTTGTGAGTAGATTTGACAGATGGACGAGCAGATGGTGAGGGACACTCCCTGAGAGCGGCCGATTCCCAGGCCTCTGTGTCCAAAAACAAAAAATCTTTCCACGGATAATGTGATTTTCAGAGGGAAGAAATCCAGTGCTCGTGTCTCGCACCAAAACTTCTCGGTCATTTCTTGAACGTGCAGGGGTTGTGCGGAAATGCTTGTCTTCAGAAAAGAGCTGACTGGTGACAACACGTGACGGGGCTCAACCTGACCCTCACAGAACTTGAATTTGCAGCCTTAACAGCTCTTTCTTACAAGCTTTCTCCATGGTTGCATGGCTACCAACTGACAGCTGAATCGGGACCGCCTCGTGTTCGCCCTGGGCATGACATACTAGGCCTGTTTCACCTCTGCCAGAATGCTGTGTGCAAAACAACATCTCCTGTGAAGTATCCATTTAATGCATGCACTTCTGTACAGCCCACGCACTGACACACATCGAGCAGGAGCTGGGCTGATGCCTCCCTCAGCACCTGTGAGCACCTGGTGATCCCCAATACTGAACCCAATGGTGGGAAATGGAGCTGATGAGCTCATTTTGAGGTGGGTGACTTGACACAAAAAGGTGTTTTTCTTATCAGATGGGGCAGGAGATGGGAGAAGGGGCTTTTGTTATTTATCCTACCAGGGCCAGCAAGCTTTTAGCAGCAAATGAGCTGCAGATCCCCAGTTCTTATTGGGGGTTATCCACTTTGGACTCTGCTGTTGCCTTGCTGGGGGTCTTGGCCTCCCCGTGTTGCTTTTCTCTGCCCAGTAGGTTTATCTTTTTTGTGATTGATTACACCATGGTGGAACAGGACCCTTCCAGCCCATGTTTTGCACTGGTCCTGAGGCAGCGGAGCCCAACTTCAGAGCAGCTCTGCCTTGGCACGTTGGAGCCCTTGGCCAAGAGGTTTGGGGCAGCACAAAGCCGGGGACCCCTCCACCAGCCCAGCCTATGGGGTACTGGAGGTGGATGAGGTGAGGGGCCACATTAACAAGAAGCATCCCAAAAAGCTTCAGGTAAGTGCAGAGCAAGAGAGGAGGTTTAGGGCTCCGGGGGGGGGGGGGGGGGGGGGGGGGGAGAAAGGAGGGGGGGGGGGGGCCCGCCGGGGGGGGGGGGGGGGGGAAAAAGGGGGACCAAGGGGGGAGGGCTGCCCCCACGCCGGGGGGGA